>JAINUG010000076.1:799664-974634 GCA_029706075.1 Aldrovandia affinis
TCTCTTCAATAAAAAAATAAGGTCACGCGCACCTGTCCAGCACATTGCACATATGTTATATGCTTTTAAATGTTACTTCTGTTTCTGAATATGAATCCCTAGTTTGCATGCACACACACAGACACAAACATAAACACACACTATGAAAAGCATATATTGAAGACTTCTGGTGATGTTTTGGACACATTGGATGCTCTCATAAACACCTGCTCCGAGATCATGCACGTACAAATCAGAATTAATCAAAAGTTGCATCATTCGGGCCACAAAACATATGAGTTGTGTTTGACATATTTGAGCAGCTCCAGTATAAACAAAATTCCAACTTGTGTCAAAGATGCAGGTCATTTTGAACTTTTACTCTTTGCTAGGGTGACAGTAGCAGTGAGACAAAAGTTTCTCTCAAGGCCAACATTACCAACAGCTTCCCTCTCAGCACCTGGAGTTCTCTAATCCCCTCTCCAGGTACCTCAGAGCTGCAGAGTGTGTGGAATATATCAGTTCCATTTGAGAAAAGTAATTGTAAAGCCCATTCTTACTTTAGCGGAATATGCAATCAGTTCTCACGGATATGGCAGAAAAGGTCATTCACCATGGTATAGTCTTATTCTTGCATCAATGATCTTTTACCTCTACTTTCTTTTGACATTGGGAACTACTTTTTAAACCCATTCCCCACTGACAACTAAATTGAAAAAGTTACATGTTTTTGGTTGGATTTGGTACTGCTTAGTGTATTTCTGTCATGAAAAACTGCAATAAATTATGTAACATGCCTTGCCATCTATATCTAGTTTGACATATATGTTTTATGGCCTTCATGCCTTGATAGCCTTCCTACATTAGGTGGAGGTGCGGGTTCAGTTACAGTTTAAAGATAAATACATATTTTCATTAAATTCCCCAAGAATGGCAAAGGAATTAAAAACAATTTGAATAGTATTAAAAAGAGGCAACAAGGAACACATTTCCATATGGATACAAATGGATATGAATGTAATATTGAGTATTGTGCTGATATCTGTATGAATTATGAAAGTTCATCATTCTTGTTTATCTTGATGTCTTCATAATTATTTTATCCATTGTTATACACTATTTTCAGAATCCTGTAGACAAATTGTAATGCCACAAAGAACTGTTTTCTTTTTCCTCACTTCTGGGGTGCTGCAGCACCACCCCAAGCATGCATATATATCCTGAGAATGCACGGCTTGTCATGGTTTATTCTTTATGTAAAAATATGATACTACAATACTATATATATATATATATATATACATATATATATATATACATGGGTCTATGCATTTTAAGATTCTACAAATTTGAAAACAAATAACAGAAAACTACCACTACAATATGTTTAAATATATAAAAGGTGCAGCAACAACTTTCAGACAGTTTCATCATATACAGCATGACTTTGATGCAGTTATCCTAAGATATACACTGAGCTGGCTTTTCTCAAAGCCTAAAGTAGAGCTTTGGCATTCCACAAGTAGGCTACTTCATTTGTTTTTTTGTGACAGATATATATATATACTTCTTCTATACTATGTACTATGTATGTGTATATATAAAGAATATGTGTATTAAGGTGAACAGGTGATTAGGGCATTAACTTCCAATGTTGTGTTGAGCTTTGTGTCTGTATTGAGAATTTAGTGAAAAAATTATATGGATACATTTTAAAATTGTTTATTTATTTGGACCCATTATGTTCCGTTATCCCTAAATTGAAAAACACCCATGTTGAGACATTGACTACATGCTGGCTTGATCAGTGGAAAGACATTGCCCGTCACTTGAGGGAATTGTCTTTCTGTGTCATATCCACACAGAAGAGGCTGCTGTGCTTGTTACAGAGAAACTCTCTGTTGTTTACTGTCTCTTTGACTGCTAAAGCTGACACGCTATCAAGGGATAACATCTCACACTTTCAAACAGTGTACTTCTGTCTCTTTCCCAGAAAAGGTGATCCATCTCAATAGGGATTGACGCGTACAGCACTGGGAAGGGGAAACCATTAACACTGACTAATTATACACTTTGTGGAATAGCAATGACAACATTAAGAAAGCTTTGTCTTATTCATGCAAGTAATTGAAACCATTACGTTCTGACACCCAAGCTTCAATTTTATTTGAAGGTGCACTCTCTAATATTTTCGAGCTGTACAAGCTCACCGGACACAGATTTGATTGTGACCTACAATGCAATATTCATTCGATATTCAACAGCTGCTTTCCCAATAATATAAATATGAATGGCCATCTACAATTCAAATTAAATGTTCTTAAGTGCAATAATAATAATGAAAAAAAATCATTCTAAGACTGTCCCTGCAATGTTATTTGTGACTGTGATGCTGGGAGGGTGGAGGGTGGAGTAAAGAGGGCTGCTCCTCCTCTGGCTGCTGTCCCTCCCAAAGCTGGGAGCCTACAAGAACTTGGACAGCAGTGGCCTCACACACAGACAACGTGTTGCCTATTGCCTTCATTAGGCCTTCTATAAAAGTACAGCCTGGAGGAAGTCTTTGTTTTGGAGACATGGAGGAAATTTTGCTGTGTTTTTGTTACAGTGTTTGGTTTAACGTTCTTTCCTGACATTTTATTTGTTTAGTTTTTTTTCCACTGCCCCCAGAAAGGGGAAATAAAACAGTCGTTGGCCCACCATAACCCTTTTTCCCTTGTGTTTTGTCCTCCCACTCACCTCCTGGAAAGGTGTCCATATCTGCCACCTTGCTACAGAGACTTGAAAACGACATTCAAGAATCACCCAGGAAACCGGACAAATGTGTTTGGAATGTTTTCCCTTAACTTGAACTTTCTGGGAATGTTCTGGAAACTAATAATTGTTAGCTGGGCAGTAGCTCTGATATTAGTGTGCTTTAATCATTTACATTTTTCTCCCAGGAAATTGTTTTGTATACTACCAGTATTTAAACCAAATTTTTCCAGCAGTTTTCAGCATGAGAGACTTGCTGCAGAGGGACGGCCTTACTGCTGAGGGATGCAGAAGCATTTCAAAAGATGTTGACACCTGAACTGTGAATGGTTAAGTCATTGGTAAATAAATTATTTACATACTTTGTATGTTTTTTAGAGCATTTAGAAATTGGTTACCAGCTGGTCATCAAGGCATTAAAATGATCAAAGAATGAATATTTTCCGCAAATTAATGACTTGTATGTATCATTTTCTACACCAGTACAGGAAACACATTACTTTTCTCATATCACCACATTTCAATAGTACAAAAAGATTGGTCTCTCATAACGGGGGAATTTAAGTGTAATCTGCATCTTAAGTTTAGACTGAAATGTCCAGACATACCCATTCATTCAGCCTGCCTATTTTCATCAGCAACATTTGATATAAATGTGATTTGCCATTTGCAAAGATGAGCACCGATGTCATCTACAGACAGTCACATCGATTAGCAGGATCTGGTGTTGCTCGTGCAAATTCAACCAACCCAGATAAATTCCACTGAAACAGGAAAATGTCTTCAAATGGCGTGTGAGGGCTTGTGCAAATGCAAAAAGCGTAGAATAAATGATCAGAGACTAATATTGTAGCAATACACCACAGTCCAATCAACACTCCAATGTAAACAATGCACAAAAATCTATAATATCTAAGCCTCTATTCTGTCTCGAGTGCAACTCCGTGTTATATTGGGTTGAGATCTGGTGACTAAGATGGCATACGGCATATGATTTATATAATTTTCCTGCTCATCAAACCATCCGGTGACCACTTGTGCCCTGTGGATGGGGGCATTGTCATCCTGGAAGAGACCAGTCTCATCAGAAACCATGCCAGAAAAATGCACCCTTCACCCAACAGAGCTGCCAGAATCCGTCACTGTGGGAAACACGTGCTCGAGCCAGTAGGTTCCTTTTGGCACGCGTCATGCATGCACTCGTCTGCTTGTTGAGAACAGGATGAAGGATGACTCATCTGACCATATGACTTGTTTCAACTGATCAGTAGACCACTGCCTAGTGTTCTTTGCATCACTTTATTAAGTGCTGCTTTCAATATACTTTGCATCCCTCATTGAATTAAGTGTTTCCTTTATTGTGGCAGTTACCTGTAACTGAGACAGCCACTGTTTGGAAAGAAATGATTGATATATAACTTGATGCATTCTGCAGTAAAACCATATCCTCCAATTGACAAAATGAGTGACAAGGACTGTCAAGATTGTAGACATATTTTCACAACCAATAAATAGGATGGGTAGCGTCCCTTTTTCAGGATGAAATAAGTGGGAGATGATTGAGAAAAAATGTTCCAGGAAGTATTCTTAACCCTTTGCTGACAATAGGACCCAGGAGTTTAAAAGCAATATTACATACACTGTTTCTTTTTGTTATCGTGAAATACTATTCCTACCCATTCTATGCAAAAAAAAAGCTCAATTTGATTTTCCCACCACCAATATTGCAGCAGTTTAGCTCTGAGCTGACAATCTCTGTTCATCTCAACATTGTTGAAGATAAGATGAGGCCTTGATCCTCACATGGTTGGAACAAGACCTCAATCTCTCACTGTCTCCACTTTAATCAGATTCCTGTTTCTGCTGCCACAAAACTGTCACTGCCAGAAAATAAGCATCCCCCCCCACCCCTTCCCCCTCCAGTTGATTTCTAGGCAGTGAAAAAGAATATTCAGAAAGTTCCAAAAAAAAGAAATCCACCTGCATCAGCCATCAGGCAAATTACTTCTGACTTTTAATTTATTTCTGCAGGAAATGGAAAGCTACAACCTAACCACAGTCAATAGGGGGGCTGGGGAAGAGAGGTGTAATCACGCAACTCACCAGCTCAAAGGACTCTTCACTGTCAGTTTTAATAGGCGCTCAGACCACACAATCTGTGCTGCCCGACACATTTGGGCCACTCCGGAACACAGTCCGAACCCATCTCCTTATCACGTCCTTCCAAATGACAGCCCTGAAGACAAATGAAGATTCACATCTTGCCAGTGTTAACCAAGCTCATTTACCGAATGACTTGTGATTGAGGGACTTGTGTGACTGAAATATTTGATGTAAAAAAATTATTTTAATTATAACTTGCTTGATTCTGTAAGCCATGCATCTCAGAAAATGTTGATTAAGAAACTGGTTTTAAAATGGTTTATGATTTATGCTTAAATTGTTTCATTGGATTTAAAAAATGGAGGCTGAACCCCATATCTTTAAAATAATGTTTACTTGTCAATCTCTTTCCATTTACATTCCTCGATTATCAATCAAGCAATTCATTTCCTGAATAATAAATTCCAATAGCTATAGCTTCACAATTTTCTTTTGCGATAGCATTTTTCTCTTTGAAGCTATTTATTATTGTCATTTTACATTCTCTAATTTGACATGAAGAAAGCGATCGTTACAATACAAGACACAATTAAGAGGAAGTTCTGTGATTACTTGCCAACGTATTATTAAATTAATTGGCACACTTGTTAATTAAGCAAAATATATGAAAATAGATTGAGATCAATGGTCGGTTTAACGGTAAGATTTTAGCCTTCTCTATTCCCAGCTCACCACTTTGTTAGTGAAATTACACTGAAATCAACACTTTTCTTTATAATCAGAATGAATGAGTAAGACAGATCACAAAAACAGCACTGGAGTCTAAATATACTCCTTTGCCACCAGTAGGTAATGGCTGACCTGGCATGCATCACAGGTTGGTCACTCCCCTCCCCTGCCTGCAATTTTGTAATGACTTCCCAAATACTATTGAAGAAAACCATCAACGAGATCAGTTCTGACAGTTCTCATCATCTCTACAGATGAGCGGCTGGCTATGCATGTGTCAAATGTATAATTAGGGTCATGTAGATAAGTTTATGAGATGGGAATGTAGTATCTCTTCCTGAATGCAGATTGGCATATTAAATTACAAGCTGAGATATGAAATGCTGAATTAAACAATATCAGTGCTCTTGTTTGGTGTGGATTATAAACTTGATTTGCAAAACCTTTTAACCATTTCATTTTATAACTTTTTTTTTTGGGGGGTGAATTATATGAAATCTTTAGAGGGGGAGATTTGTTATCATTTCATTTTTCTTCAACTAGGAATGGATTTTGGGTTTCCATGTAGAAGAAATGCTTTTCTGAAGAGTTTCTCAAGTTGAATTGGACTCTTTGGATCTGCACTACCCTTACGATGGCCTAATAAACCCTCTTTGTGAGAAAGGAAAGAGAAAAATATTCAGACATTCTGAATCTCATCACTCCCATTCTGCCTCAAATACGCTGCCCTCAGTCAGTGGGAGACAGCCAGTGGCAGCCTATCCAACATACTCTTCTTTATACAGTGCAGTAAAGAGACTGGATAATGGAGGGAGAAAAGCTGTTATTCCTTTCATGTATACTACTGTGCAATTCAGTAATATTGATCAAATTCTATAGTCAAAAACCATCTGCAGCTAATTATGAAAATGAATTTGACTTAGCAACACTATCCTCTTTCAATTCTATGTGGTATCAGACATCTTGGTGTATGCTTGTTGTACTGACAGGTAAAGCAGTGACTTGCTTCACTGTGGTATTCACAGCCGGTTCAGAACACCATTTCTGCACCGTCTCAAACTGGAGACTGATGGAAATTCAACTGGGCTCACACAGACGCTGCAGCCCATCATGGGATACACGTGCTGCCGTTGCCTTGGTTACAAGAATGTTCCTGAACTGGGACAGAGAGGTACAGATTTGTACAGGTACGCACAGGGAAGCCTTTTTCTTATTCTTAAGCCTATTTTTCCCCTTTCTGCTCCATGCCTGACAGTACAATTTTTCGTAGGCATAAATATTTCTGATCTGACTTGCTTGTAATGCGTTCATAATCTCACTTCTAAGGCATTTTTATTTGTATATGGGTGTTATGTACAAGTATTGTACATAATTATTTACTTTCCTCACCCTTCAGAGGAGGTTGGGGAGTGCTAGTTAAGCAGACCTGAGAATTTCTATCACGTTTAGCGGTTTGTCTTTTTTCTCTTGACACTGGTAATATGAAGTATAAGTTTTTGGAGCAGGTGGAGAGACAGCAGGGTTGTGTCAGGGTACTGGGAAAGTCAAGAGTCTATTATTCTGGAAAGGTATTAAATGGATTTTTCAAATTGGAGCTCAGGAAGGCTCAGCTTTACCCAGTAAATCCAGTGACGGACTCAAGTGGCTGACATCAGCCCAGATATATTCTTAATCATTCTATTACTGAAGTAGCTCCTTAGGTGATTGCTGCAAGCCAACATTCTTCAAGCAATACAGCACATGCCCACCAGAAGTCCCATCTATTTCCCCCCTCAATCTCCATTTAAGGGGGAAATGTTTGCCGGTTGTTGCCTCTTGATTAAACTTTGAAATAAAAAGCAAACATCCTTGTGTGTGCAGTAAAACATGTGCTGAGGTAAAGCATTACACTCCCGACGGTTGCTGACATAGATGTTACTGGGAGGAGGCTCTGATAAAATTCTAGTTTTTGGAATTGCCTGCTTTTTCCCTTTGGCTGTGTTTCATTATCCTATAATCCAGATTCAAAGGATGTAACATAACTTAATCATTTGGTATAGCTTTTAAAAATAAAACTTCCTTTTGTATTCTTTGAGGCCTACCATTTACAAAAACAGTTAGTGATTAATTCTTTATGTGGGAATTCGAATATTTTTTTCCCCAAGGCCAAGTAATATCATTACTTTGCAGCGCAAAACTTATTGCCAGCAATGTATTATTAATGATGGAAATGCAGTGAAATCTCCTTTCTACTACTGCCAGGTTCAATACAGTGCCCTATCATAACAGCACATGCAATTTCTTGTGAAGTGTTGTCATCCTGTAAAATGTCCTCCGTGTATCAAATATGAGATTTTATACTGTGGATAGAGCTTTACAGTAGCTAATATGGTGTTTGTTGTGTTCTACCTAATTTACTGTTGAAGCAATTCACTCCTCATGATTACCATGGCAGTATAGTAGCAGGGAATTGAATGAAACTAATGGCCTTCACTATTGCCCCTTCTATTGTTAAATTTTGATCCATTCCTTTCCCTTTTTTCATTATTGCTTTTAATTTAACAGTAAGTGTCCAGGTTAATTCCCCCTTTACCCTTTCAACTCAGGTCGTCCAATATGAATCTTTTCTGTATTTGGCGCTGTGAACCCTTGACTTCAATTCCCTTTCAGCCCAGGAGTTAAATCAGAGGACCACTTCAAAGCCTAGCGACTTCATCACTCCACCTTTTTCAGTTCTCCCTTGGTTTCAAGCAAGGGGAAGGAAAACAGCTACAGAGGCGCAGTATTCCTTTCTGTTACACATTTCAGAAACTCCTTGTTTAGAAGCCAAGGGAGACCTCAAACTCATACACTGCAGTCAGTAGACATGAATAAAATCAAGTCTGAAAGAAACAGATGTTTACAGAGGAATAGTTTTGCGTGCCACATTTGGCATCACTTCCATGACATTTGAGAAGACTTTACATTTTGCAGTGGTGTAAAGTAACAAAGTAGAAGTACTTTGTTATTGTACTTAAGTATTTTTGGAGGGTATCTGTACTTTACTTCCGTATTTATGTTGAATGTCAACATTCACTTTTACTTCACTACATTTTCAAACAAATGTATACTTTTACTCCAATACATTTCCCCTGACACCTTCATGTTGAAAATGAATCATGTTGTAAAGAAGACAAGCTAGGTTGGCATACTCAATGGGTGAACAGCAGACGATGGCAGGAATGCAAGCATCATTTTGGGCAAATCCAGGGTCTTAAGGTGAAAACCCACTGGGAGCCTGCCACTTGCAAAATGAGTCCACACACTCAAATCACACCAGCAGCACCTTGACCAGGCATGCCTGAGATCGATAGTGCTACGAAGATGGCAGCAGCAGCTTCTGGCAGTGACGCTGCCCTACCACCTGCTTCAATCATGACAAATGATGACAACGAACACCCAGGGACATATTTGAAAGAAATGTTTTCCTTTCTCGGGGTGAGAGATTCATCCTACTGCATGAAGTGTCTCCTGTGTGTACCAAAATATGTGTACCAAAAAACAAAAGTTGAAGGCTAACTAGCTAGATAGGTTCAAGGGAGGGAAAGGGGGGGGGGGGGGGGACACGTAGCACGTAACAGTAGCTTTTTTATTTTTAATGCTGAAAGTGTGTCCTTGCTGAATATGTCCCAGTTATAAAGGCATGATCTGACATCCTGATTTAGAATACAGTTCCATCAGTCATGATGTCCTCATGTTCCTACAATGAGGATTTGTGCAATTCTGTGCATGCAGTTTTGATTAGTTCATCTAAAAAAGGATAAAGATATAGTGTTCCATTATGAAATGGTTTTTTTCTAAAGCAAAGTGACTTGATTGGTAAGTGCTTACATTTACTGGCTAGGTTCCTTCATTTAGGCATATCTTCTATTCAGTCTGAATGCGAGACACATTTGAAGTGGAGCATATATGAGAATCCACATACTTTTGTTTATTTGAACACTTATTGTAGTCTTTAAGACTGACTGTTGTTACTGTTGTTTCTTTAAAAAAATGTAAAGCTCAAAGCAACAAAAAAAGGTATGGCTGCTTTGTTTTTTGGATTAACAGCATTTACTTTTGATGCATTTACTTTTTTAATATCAGATACTTTAAGACTCTTACTCAAGTAGTACTCTAATGGGTGAATTTCACCCATTTTCCAGTCATTGACTTGAGTCATTTTCCAGTATGGTATCTTTACTTGTACTGAAGTATGGCTTTTGGGAACTTTTTCCACCACCAATGTTTTGTAGCATATAATAAGCACATCCGCAAATAGACACTGGTTCTGGGAATCACAAAAAGGAAGCATATCTTGCACACAGTGCTCTCAAATTTAGTTTGTTCACTGCACCACAGGGCACTTGTTAATATACATTACATACTTTTGCTAACTTATTAACTGGGGGTTCATGTTTTATCAATGTAACCCACGCAAATCGATATATTTATGTATATATATAAAAAAAACATCCAACAGCAAATACTACTATTCACATAACAGCATGATGTTTTGCAACAATTATGACACATTTTTGAGAAAATTATTTATTTATTTTTCTTATAAAATAAGATTCTAATAATTCTTCCTAATAATTTTACTTCAAGTAAAGGTTAGATTTGTGTCATATTTTGGGTGTAAAATCAAGCTGAAATTTTTTCATATACTTTTTTGCTTATCTTTACTAAGGGTGCCAATAATTCTGGAGGGCACTGTGCATTTTCACATATAGTTCGTAGTTTACTATATTCTACCAGGCAGCCAATATATCCGAATTTATGCTCTTACCTACAATTAATTGTTATTCTGGCCTAAGCGTTAATATTCCCTTCCTTATCTTCTCTTTAACCACCGTTTCATCAATCAGTGGGCCAACCAATAAGAACAACTTCTTATGATTATCATGTTAATTGAGGCAGACATAACAGGAAATACGTCTTAATTTGTCGAAAGAACTCACACAGCTCTGTGGAAGTCTGCTCATGGTTTTTCTTATCACTGTTATGCCGATGACACTCAACTCTTTCTCTACTTCTCTCCATCTGAGACCCAGGTCCCGGCACAGATCTGCATGCCTGGCCGACATCTCTGCCTTGATGTCCACCCACCATCTGAAGCTGAACTTGGGGAAGACAGAGCTGCTCTTCCTCCCAGCGAAGGGCTCCCCGATGACTGATGCTTCAATCACAGTGGAAGGCTCCATAGTGTCTCCGTCCCAGTCTGCCAGGAGTCTCGGAGTGACCCTGGACGACCAGCTGGACATCTCTGGCCACGTTGCAGCGATCACTCGGACCTGGTGGTTCTCTGTGGCTCAGTTCTTCCTCCGCTTAGGTTGTGGGTTCAGCATATACTGAAAATGTATGCATTCACTACTGTAAGTCGCTTTGGATAAAAGCAAATGGCGGCCTGCCGATTCTTCCTCCACAGCATCCAGAGGATCAGACCGTTCCTCACCCAGGAGGCCACACAACTCCTGGTCCAGGCCCTGGTGATGTCACGGCTGGACTATTGCAATTCCTTGCTGGCAGGCCTACCGGCTTGTGCCATCAAGCCACTGTAACTAGTCCAGAATTCTGCCGCACATCTGGTGTTCAATCAACCGAAGTTCACCCACGTCAGCCCTCTACTCTCCTCTCTGCACTGGCTCCCCATCGCAGCACGCATCAGATTCAAGTCACTGGTGCTTGCTTTTTCAAGCGGCCAGAAGTACTGCTCCCCCATACCTTCAGACACCCTACACCCCAGCCAGACCCCTCCGCTCCGCCTCCTCTGGCAAACTGACTGTCCCATCCCTCTAGGCGCCTGGCAGCCGCTCTTCACGGTCTCGCCTCTTCTCTGTCCTGACTCCCCGGTGGTGGAATGACCTTCCGCAATCGGTCAGGACCGCGGAATCACTTGCGATCTTCCGCAAGAGACTCAAAACCCACCTTTTCAGACTCCACTACCACTGAATTCTGTACACTTAGCTAATTGTCATCACTACTGCCTACTTGTTCAACACTATGTATCCCTGCTTACTCCTCATTTAAAAAGAAAAGAAAAAAAAAAGACTAACCTTTTCCTTCCCAGTGTTACAGGTATGGTACGCAGCTGCCTGCAATGATGTCTATCTATTACTGCACTGATCTCTAGCGCGATCTATGATTGTTCCTACCATGTATTAATGCACATCTTGTAAGTCGCTCTGGATAAGTCTGCTAAATGCTTAAAATGTAATGTAAATGTAATGTAAAACAGAATTTCTACTTTCAGAATTATATTATGAACTGATATGTTTTATCACTTTGGCTACACTGTCATTGTGTCAAAGGCAAAGCTGTCTCTTACGTTTTTGAAGCTTTTTTCAAGTTTTTATTTATTTTTTATTTCTCTTTTCAAACCTGATAGTAAGTATGCCATTCAATTTAATAGCAATCAAAGCCAAAACCGTACGATGGAAGGAGAGGTGCCTGAGATTACAACATCAATTGGGAAACATGCATTCATGTGAAGGATGATAAACTTAATCACACTGAAGGATAAAAAATGCAATACAAGAAATCAATTAATTTGGTTATGAATGTCTTAAAAGACTTAATAAAGAATATGCATAAATGTATGGGAAGCCAGTGTATAGTTAAGTTCGGGCTTAGGCCTTAAAGCATGTTAATGCGTTGATTTAACCTTTATGTTAAGTGTGGTTGTTAAATCAATTGCTTTCACTAAAATCAACTGTGTGAATTATTGAACATGATTTGAGTGGACATGTTCACAGGAGACTAAATGAAATTGCCTGTCAGTGGGCACAGATTCTTCACAAAGTTGGCACCTTTCAAGCAATTTGGAGCAATGATCCGTTTAAAAGTAGGCCTACCATTTCACCTTCTGCTATTTCAAGTTCACAAACTTCCACTGGCACTGTGGGGGAGCTGTACATGGGGTTCATAGCTCTTGAACAGCCAATCAGAAAGCTGTATAAAACACTGAACTCAATTACTGTTTTTCTGGTTACAAGGGTAGATTCAATGGACTGTACTCATGTAAACACAGGAAGGATGGAACAATTGTACGTTCATTTTTAGAAAAAAAATTATATAGCTTAAATGCAACAATCTGTTTGCTAACCCAATAATAGGTTTTGGGTGTGGGACTATTTTGCTAACATACAAATACACAAGAGAAACCAGCCAGGTGGCATGGAGTGGATCACTCAAAGAACATGTTGGATCACTCTATCTCCCCTCATCTAACGCACCTAGGTGAGGAGAGATAGATGACTAATGGTATACAGTCAGAATAAAAAGTGTTCACCCCTTTTGGCACTTTTCACATTTTATTTTCTTACTTCATGCAATCAAAATTGATTGAATTGGTTGCAAGATCAATTTCTTGCCGGAATATACATTTTCTCCCAGGTCTCTTGCAGACTGCAGCAGGTTTTCCTCCAAAATCTTTCTATATCTTGCTCCATACATTTTGCCTCATTATCCAGTCCCTGAAGCAGAGAAGCCTCCCCATAGCATTAGACTCCCACCACCATGTTTCACAGTAGAGATGGCGTTCTTGCGATGATGCACAGCGCCAAATATAGCACCTAACACTGAAGCCAAAAAGTGTTCCTACACTTGGTTTCAGAGTCTCCAACATGTCTTCTGGCAAACTCTAGGTGAGATTTCATGTGAGTTTTCTTCAACAGTGTTCTTTTGTTTTGCCACCCTCCCATAAAGTGCTGATTTGTGAAGCGCCCAGGCTATTGTTGTCCCATGGACAGTTTCTCCCATTTCTGCCATGGAAGACTGTAACCTGGTCAGTGTTGTCATAGGCCTCTTTGTGGCCTCCATAACAAGTGCTCTTCTTGAACATATGCTCAGTTTTGGAAAACGGCCTGTTCTAGGCAAATTCATTGTTGTGCCATATTCTTTCCAGTTTTTATGATGGACTTAACGGTGCTCTGGGGGATATTTAGTCTTTGAAATCTCCTTATATTATTCCCCTGATTGGTGCTTTTGGAAAACCTATTCCCGGGCTTGCTTTGAATGTTCTGTGGTCTTCATCAGAGGCGATTTTAGACCATATTTAGGGGGGCTTTAATGTTTAGTCTTTCTTTTCTAAAAAATTGTTTTACTTAATATCTATTTTTAAAAATATCACAGATAGAGAGTGGTATTTAAATTTTGAGAGTGACCACCATTGTGGTGTTTTTGTTTTGGGGAATGTAACATTAAATTAATTACAAATTTTGACTTGTGCTTTGCATGTGTACATCTCACATTCTCATTGTGGGCTGAGCCTCCCTAAAGGTCAAATCCTAGAATCGCCCCTGGTCTTCATGATGAAGCTGTTGTTTGGAAATGCACTAATCAACTGTGGGACCTCTCACTTAATTGTACACAGGTGGACTTCAATCAAATAATTGAACAATTGAAGACAATTGATTGCACCAGAGTTTATTTAGGTGTGTCTTAGCAAAAGGGGTGAATACTTATGGAATCAAGTATTGTCTGTTTTTTCATTTGTAATTTATTAAGATAAAGCTTGAGTTAAAAAAAAATATATTTGACATTATAGAGTATTGTGTGTTCATCAGTGGCAAGAAATCTAAATTAAATCAATTTTGGTTCCATGAAGTAAGAACATAAAATGTTAATGGAAAAGGGGGTGAATACTTGTTATACCCACTGCAAAGCAGCTATAACCTTGCAGGAGAATTAAACTTGAGTAAGATGGACAAGGTCAAGTTACTTGTAGTGGTGGAATACAAGGACCTGACCATCCACAGACACAACTTTTTTTAAGAAGCACAACTGAATTCTTTATTATTTCATAATGTATGTATCGCTGTGGGTCTGCATGCTGTGCCTCAAAAAGACCACACAATTCAGAATAAAGTTATAATTTCCTCCTTGCAGATTTTGTTACATCTTAAAAAAGGTGAAAACTGTTCCCAGTGCAGCAGCAAAACATTTCAGTTCTTACTGGCAGCACACCAATACACTGTTAATACAGAAGCTGTTCCTGTAACCACAAGATGCCAAATATGAGACCACTGGTCAAAGTTAATTGCAGTAGGTATTGTATAAATGGGTAAAAATATTACATTGAAGCAAAGTGGATGGTATACATATTCAAGTTACATTTTAAACATAAAAATGCAATAAGAGCCAGTTACAAAGTTTCAAACATTGCAGGATGATAATTAACCTCTCAATCAAAACATTGGTCAGTTGGTGAATCATGCAACTGTTCATCTTAGACCAAGAGTAAACAAAATTGGATGCCTATTAAATTGCAATCAATCACATGTCATAGTGTGTCTGTATCGCTTACATGCCATAAGATAGATGCATGCAGTGCAGGAGATATTTTCAGTGTCCAGGCACAGCATGATGTGTTCCCAATAAGGCATACTATCTAGCACCAAATCGAAGAATGTGGTATTTATGGGATATGATTTGACTACAGTGACACCCAGGATTATTTTTGACAAATTCTAATGCTAGCACATCCTGGAAATTCCACAATCAATCTTACCGGGGGAATGCATAGTTGTGCTACAACACATTCTATCACAACTGCCAATGTAATATTGTCAACCACTGCATACCAGCAGGGTGTCTAATACTGACATTATGGTACTCAGAATTCCAATAGCTGTTTTCCACCCACTTTGTGGCAATTGTGGCATTGCTTGTTTTACCTGGTTTTGGGTGTTCATGGTCAGAGCTGCAGAGGTTCATAATCTTAGCCATATTTGTGAGTCTACATTACAGTTTACCATATGTGTTGTGCCATAAGAAGAACATTATGTTTTTAATGGAATATACTGAATATAAAACCCCCAAAATGTTAAGTGAGATAATTGTAAAAAAACTGAATAAGACAAAAAATGTACACAAGCACTTATTAACCATTATCTATGCACTAACAAGTGTTTCAACAGACAATGCTTTGATGCCTGCTATGGTACTGTAACTATGTTGGTCTACTTCAAACACTGGGCAGGCTGCTGAGGAGCTCTATGCATTTTATGGTCCTGTGTAGGGAAACCGCATTTGGCCTGTTCTAGGCTCAGTGGTCCAGCAGACTTCAAGCCCAGATAAGGCTATACAGTAAACCGAGGCTACTTGGTACATTCATCCCCTGAGTTAGTTTCACAACATAGTAGCCCAACAAACATCTCTGTTCATACTTTTCTTCCCCAAACCTAAACATAGCAATGTTTTCTGTCGCCACAATAATTGTCATGAGAGTATCATTTCAATTATGAAATTTAAAACATGTTTTTTTTAAGTGACCCAAAATACAAATATAAAAAGGGGTACAGACTAGGCTTTCTCTGGTCCTAACCATAAATTAATCAACCATGGGCTAGAGAAAGAGAACCTCTATGCCACTGATACATAACCAGCAGAGTAGATGTCATCATCAAGCAGTAACATCTTCATCACTATCTGTGATACTTGTGGTGGCAACTTCCAACTGAACCACAGGGCTGAGCGATTTTGTTAGAAGTAACTGGGAAATGGTTTTGGCATGCAAGAATTACAATGTTGTTAATGCTAGCTGTGGGTACATAAACTTTACTTTTTTTTTTTTTTTTTCAGGCATTGATACTAATGAGGCTAACCGTTTTATGATGAAATACAAATATATACTGTCTATACCAAAAACTGCTATCCAAGAACTTCAATTAATCTCCCCAGGATATCAGACTACAAGCATAACTCTGTTAGTAGTGGCAGGTGTATACAAACCCAACAGGGAATGTGGAGAGATAGGGAGTTCTTGACCCATTGTATATAAGGATATAACTACAAATATAAAAGAAGAAATATAGCATGAATGGAGGTCACATTCTTTCCCACACATGGTGCAGACACCACCCATGTGAATCTGGCAAGGTGGGTGGCTTTCAAAATACATCAGGCAGCATGGTAGCAGCTAATCTCAGTCATGCACACTGAATCATGAATCATCGCCTATCTCTTTAGGTTTCAGTGTGTCAGTACCAAGTCATCTCTGCAGGCACAGGTAATGTGCCGACTCTACTCGTGATGACATCACAGCCCTCCATGTAAGTCTACGCTGTCTTGTCTCTGTCCTCCTTTCAACTCATATGCAGTAACAAAATAATTCAACACACCTATGTACTAATTCTAATTTTAAACAGGACACACGATACACTGCAGAGTTTGTGTGTGGTTTTCTCTCCTGAGAGCTGCAGTAACATCCTTTTTAACCAACAAGATCATGTATTACCTTTCTAGTTATATATAATAATTGGGACAATTTCAGAAAATGTGTAGTTGCTCCTATTTTTTCTTACAAAAACACATGTCCAGTATCTTCAGCAGATGATGATTTATTATATAAACATATAGGTTTTCCATAACCTGTGATAGTCTCTCTTTTGCCTTTGGGATATATTTGAGTGCCACAATTTGAGTGAAAATCCTGTTTTGAAAAAGGCCTGAGATTTCATTGTAAGAAAAGAATGGGGGCTTAAATTTAAAAATATATCTGTTACTATGGATAATAGCATCGAGAGTAAATAAATAAATAACTTAAAATGCTTGATCTCACCCGTGCCAACCAAACCTCTCAGCGAATTGCACACTTTTGCAGTACTTGCCTACATGCATATTTGCAGCAGAAATCCTATGAGCTCTTTCATACTGAGCGACAGATGCGGCTCATTGGCACTCTAACTGCATGAGCCATCCAAGACACTGAGAGAAAAACGAATGGAGCGGCCACACCAGCAGGGGAGCAAAGGCCTAAACTGCTAATGCAGGACCTTGAGGAACCCTTACATAGGAACTTCTGACCAACAGGAAGGACTGCTGTGGACTGTTCAATTTTTTTTTTCATCTAAAATTTGAGCTGAATCAACATCTTAGTACTTAGGCTTTGGCTGGCGACCAAGCTATTTGCCTCCAAAGAAGCACTTCCCCTCTGCTCTTAACTTCTTTCTGTCTCCCAAAGTCCATTTGATTTAAACCCTGTGGAGGATGGCTCAGTGTGATCTGTTTTGAGTCATATCCAAAACGAACAAGATGAGCTTTTGAATAAATTATTTCCTGATGTAACTTAAAACAATTGCTCTACCATACTGGGCGCAATGGCCATGTACAGAATTTAACAAAGGGACATTGCTTATTTTTTAATGGATTCTGTTTTTTAATTAAATATTAAATATTTAATCATTTTTTGCTTGTTATGGTATTTTTACATTTGTATAATAGGTTTTTAAGGTAGATACATTTTGCTGATGATATTATTTATATATAAATAGTAGTTCCCTTTGTCGCATGAAAGGTAAGATTTTGAGCATGCCTTATCCAAATACTGGCATAGATGTATTATTATTTGGTTGAGGACAAATCTTAATCTTACAAATAATTCTCATTCTCAGGATTCCAAAAACTGTTATAAATGGACATGGCAGCTCATCTGCAAATCTGTCAAGTACCAGAAATTAATGTCCAGACCATCGATCAGAAAACTTGTGTAGTGTAGTAGAAACAGGACTTGTTTACTTAGATCAAAGGATTTCAGTAGTGAAATTGTTTCCTTACCCAGAATTATATCGTATATCTTGCTAGTTAGTCAGCCAGCTTCTCTAACTTCTGCCTTTTTAGTCAAACTTAAACTGACTCCCACCGATATGAGTTGTATGGTATTTCCAACATGAAATCATGAAATTGTTTCTAGCTAATGTGTTTAGCTAGCAATGGTTAGCTAAGTTAGTTAGCTAGCTAGCTAACATCAGACTCTTAACTTAGACTTCTTCTTAGAAAAACTTAGAAAATCTTCTTCTTCATTGCTACTTTTAGCTAATCTTGACTTATGCTAACAGGCAAAATGCTATACTTCTGTGTTCTTGACAGCAAGGATATGACTGGAATATATGTCCGTTTCCAGCAGAGTTTTCCCAAAATCTCAATTAGTATTTTGATTGCTGGCTGATATATTGGGCCTATTGCTGCCATCTGCTGTGCAACTAATTAACGCTTAATCTATTCCTGTACCTAGGCAAATAAGGAACCATATTTCCCGGTGGATTTAGACATGCCAAAATATGATCTTACTTCATAATGGTTTTCCTCTTTTTATTTTGCATTTTAGTATTTTTTGTGGCCAGTAACCGGGGTATAAGCAGAATAAGCCACAACAAGCCATGCATTCTCAGCATATATACACACTTCTAGGGTGGGCATCACTGGTCCAGGCATGCGTCTATATCCACAGAATGCATAGCTTGTCATGGCTTATTCCTTACACAATGCATTTCTAATAAAACCAGGCAAATGTTCATATTACAATTAGAGAGGAAAGAGCTAATAAATATAACTTCAGCATTGAATGATCAACCATACATTGTCTGCTTAAGTGGACCAGCTCATTTGTTTTGAGCAGGCAAAACAGTCCCAACATTTAAAAAAAAAGTTTTTCCACCATTGGAGTGAATGGAGTAGAACTTTGGCTGTTGCTGTTAGTGCTTCAGCTGTATTTAAACTGTGCTTAACCGTTGTAAGCATATGCTGCACATTCCATTGTTCTTTGTCACTGACTATTGGTTATGAGCATGTTTGCTTTTTTACCAAAAGTGTCATGTTATTCTAAGGTCTCAACTTTAACATCTTTAAAGTTTAATAATGTAACTAAATATGTTATTTATGAACTTATGCTTCTAAACATTCTAGGTCATATGCAAGTATGTGTTAAAGAACACTGCTATGTTATGGTAATATTGACATGCTGTATAATGATACAAGTAAGGTAATACAATTATATGTAAGCCTTGCCTAAAAGTGGGAAATTAATAGAAAATGATATACAGATGAGCAGAGTTCCGCTGGCATCTGTTTCTGTCGATCAAGATTTACACATGCAAATGCAGCGTTGTGTGATTTTTTGTATACAATACTGGACTGAATTGTAATCCTTTCTCAGAGGATTCACTAACCAGGGACATTACTGCACTGACTGGACATATTATATTTTAACAATTATTTGAAGAATTTTGCACCATAAACCTTCTGATACTGTACCTAAGTGTACAGTTACCATGGTTTTACTGGGTTTTTTTTGGAGGAACATTTTTTCCAATAAACGTAGACAGAAGACAGGCTGTGTCCAAGCCCCTTCCACCCACCATGAAGTTTGGTGTTTTGAATAAAAGTAACATGAAATCTGTATCAGTATTTAGTTGTATTTGACTCTAGAGACTGAAAATGGACTCTCAGCAGATATGTTAGTGTATCAGCTTAGAGGAGCATTGTAAGTAAGATGGCAACTTTTTAATTTTTTAAAGAGACAAATAAAGTAGATACACAGATTGTCTGTGTAATAATACACACACTGCCAATAGATAGCATGCTTCTGAAGAAATCCAGTTTCTGAAAGTCTTGGCCTTGGCAAGTGTTGTGACAGGAGAAGATAGTCGAGCAACACAACCAATGACTATTAGGTGGACTTGGGAAAATGAGATTGTGTGGACTGGGGAAATGAGGTAAAGTTACTAGCATTGGCATGCGCAGGTATAAATGAGGGAAAAAAAACCCACATGAGATTAGCGCTGGATTATGCTGACCAAGGCTGCCATTGAGAATAATCGTTTTAACCAAGGTTCCAAGGTCAATACGGTCTTATTCGTCATTTTCTATATTCCATGGTTCACTCTCCCTGAATATTGGGAAATCATTTAAAATTCTCCACTTGATGAGTTTCTCCTCAGCAGTAATTACTTCACTACAATAAATGGGTCTGCAGCCATGCAGACTGGAGCATATACCTCTGCAAACCGGTAATAAAAGTGTAAATGTAAATAACATAACAAAGCATCCTCAACTCCATACCCCCTTCTAGTCTGACAGAAAACAACTTGCTCGAATGAATAAAGTAACTGGATAAATAATTTACATAATGAAACAATGCTCACAATGTTACTGCAAAAGCATTCAATCAACGCAGAGAGAACATGAATGTGTTTGGGAAACTGGCAGCAGAGTCGCCCTAGTTATCAGAAGGCAACTAATTGCACTAGGCACTCCGTAAATATGATAGGGAACGAGATAGGCAGCAGTCTGGCTGAATGACTAAAGAGCCCCCCGATCCAGGAGGCAGAGTGGGTTAAAGTTAATTGTGTAAAATTGTGAGATAAATCTGCATTTATGTGCCATCGTTGGGAATCAGGCTCCAGAGCTGTGTATATTGGACTGTGAAGACGAATGAAATACACCAAAGCTATTAAATCTCATCAATGTCAAAACGGAGACTGCGGATTTAATTATTACTGCCAACAAGTTATTTTTATTAAAGCAAACTTGAAGCAATGAGCTTTGGTTTGGTGTTGTCTGCACACTAGACTAATTCTATGTTTTGTTATCATTTAGGAAACTGATCCACTATCTTTTTCAGTTATTATTCTATTGCATGACTAATAACAGACTGACAAAAAAGTTGGGTGCTTAAAGAATCTTACCATTCACATATTTATTTTTTCCTTTAATAATTTAATTAAACAATGTGAAAAGGTATGAAATACATTTGTAAACAGTGATATTGGTTTTAAACATGACTAGTGCTATCCTTTAATATATCTCACACAAAAACTATGTTAGAGCAACACAACATTCATGCCATGTTTTCACAATGGTGCTGTACCATATGTGCCTTCATTTCAGACAAAATGTGTTCCCCACTCAGCAGGTCAGTGGGGTGCGTTTTTGAGGATTCAAATATTTTCTCAAACAGCCTGTAAAATAATCTGCTGTACACTTTAAGCACAGTTATTGTACAACTTCTGTGCATATACAATGCAGTCTTAAAATGGACACTGTAATGTAGCTTTGTGGCTGAGCTAATTATCTATTGCAGCTAGTAAGTTAGTTATGCTAGTCAAGTTACTATATTCTGGCATTTTTTACATAATTCATTTGTGGCTTACTCATGATTTTGTTGATTGGTCCAAACATTTTTTGTGCTTATTCCCATTATTTGTGGAAAACCAGTCAGTATAATCTTCCTTCAGCAGTTGTCACCATAGTCAGTTACCACTTATGTCATTCTATGTTTCATACAATGACAAGTTACCTGTGTACTGTTTTGTTTTCTCTTTTATTGTATAGGTTGTTTTCAGTAAAACATAAGAATGCCATATTTCCAGATTTGAATTGTCAGCTGGAGGGAAAGCAAGCAGTCTCGTCAGATCTTTTAAATAGCCTGCAAGCTGTGCTGTTTTTGGTTGTAGAAATAAGTCAAATCATGAAATTGGGAAAATCCCATTTAATTAGAAACAAAGGCACAAGAAATGTATCTCAAATATTTATTCAAGCTCCTGTGGTACAGAGTCCCCTTACACCCAAGTAGGCTATGCTCTGATCACCTTGTGAAAGGTAACACTAATTCCATTAGTATTATTTACTTTGTGTTTATTGTAAACTTTTAGATACACTGCATTCAAATGCATGAATGTAGCCTAACAGTGAACAGGTAGTCTACCACAGCACTATCTCAACCAACAAAACAACATTGCTGCACATTGTGCATTTTCTATGATGATTATAATTTAAAAGTCATTTTAATGATTATCTTCATTTATGGACAATAGTAGCTCATATTATTTATAATTATTTTCTTCATGTTGACAGATGGCTCTAGCCAACCAGTACAGACTTTGGGGTGAAGCTGATTATTTTGGGTATTGAAATTCTGCTCAAAAGCCTTCAGTCACAAATCTCCCAGCTTTACTCCCCTATAAATGTACTAATAACTTGCTTCGTATTACCACATATTTTGTAAATATGAGAGGCATCTTTGTAGCACTTTTCCTCTTTTCCTTCCCTACAATATTTGCAATATTTATTTTCTTTACTTTTTTCTGCTCCTAGGGAAAGGTTGTTCATTTCTGTTTTTATTTTCCAGTGATTGAACCATATTTATTTCCTGGCTGGAAATTATGTGCACCGCAACCATGCTCATTCCATTACCCAACTAGATAAATGATAACTGAATTTCAGGTACAAACTATATTGATAACATGAAGAATGAAATTGATGAAAGAACAGCCTTTAAAATCTCCCAACAAATCCACAGGAGATCAAATATTAATCTCAAATAAGCCAGAACAATAAGGTAATAATGGACATATGGGAAAATGGAGTTAGTTGTCAATTTGACATGTCAATATGGATACATTCTGCATATGTTGCTAATTTAATCGTAGAAGACCTTGGTTTGTGTTGGTTTTTTCACCTTTGCCTTTCCAGTTCTGCACAAAGGAGGGATACTTTCCCAAGCCTAAACATCCATTCAAGGTGCATCTATAGGGGGACATTTCAAGGGGATCTGGACTTCGCATTGCATTTGCTGCATATCCTTCGGAAACCCAAAGTAACTTTATTAAACCACCGTCCATTATATTTGTTGCATTTAATTAGCAAATTATATTTTACAGGAATACTGGATCAAACATATGTTAAACCAAACAATGATCAAAAGGACAAAGGCATGCACAGGACAAGACAACTGGGTAAAGATCTCTTGCGTGAACTGATTGTTCCTACCATGTATTAATGCACATCTTGTAAGTCGCTCTCGATAAGAGCGTTTGCTAAATGCTTAAAATGTAAAGGCAGCTGATGAGCAAGTTAATGCATTTTGAATGTTATTTAATTAATGGATTTCTGTGTATTCTTTAGGTTGCAATGGTCCAATCAGATGAGACCCAAACAGGTGCCTATTTTATTATATTATAAAATCCAATAAATGAAAAATACAGTGTTTTGACAGAGTATTGACCATTTAAACATGTTAGTTGACAGCTGGACTGCAATATTTTCATGACAAAAAAATCTAAGCATGAAAAGTAAAAAAGTGGTTTCAAAGAGGACAGATACATATGTACAGCACAGAGGGAAAAGATCAGAAAGAACTGGAAGTCATTCAAGGTCAATACCCCATAACAGATAATAGCCATTCTCAAGATGAAGGCCTTTTTAAAGCAATTTATATCCCTGATTTTGTCTTTTCTTCCAATTGTAACTGCCCAATTGTATTCGGGAGGCTGTCTCATAGATGCAATATCCTGTCTTCTTGATCAATTCTCTTAAGTATGTTCTGTCTGCTGCTGACTCTTAACTCCACGATCCACAAGCTGAGCTGCTTAACCCCTTGCACCCCCAACCCCACCCCTTTTCCCCCAACATTCCATCCCAGTGCATTGTGTCACATCATGCACATTTTGCACAGACAAGACTCACTTTTGTGAGATGAAACAGGCCAGCCTTGACCCATGTACTGCAAAAGAGTACAGCAACCCATGAAATCAGCCTTTGCTTGTTTTGAATTGACTGTACTATAACACATTGTTTTATAGCAGGGGTGCTTTTTCTGTGGGATGCATTTTCATGGCATGGGTTTTGGCCTACTCAACCCTTTAGAGAGCAAGGTAAAAACCAATAAATAAAAAGCCATTCTGAGTGATACCTTCTTCCTACGATTAAGCATTTCTATCCTGATGGGAGTGGTCTCTTCCCAGCTTACAGTGACCCCATCCACATGGCACGAGTGAATGAATTATGGAATTGTTGCATCCCTCCAATTGAATTCCAGACACTTGACGCATTGAGGCTGTTCTGGTGACTTGTGGTGGCCCAACGCGACAATTTGTGTTGGTGTTTCCTTTTTATTTTGGCAGTTACCTGTATATCGTGGTGCTAATATATTTACTTAGCTCCATCAAAGATGGACTCTCTAGTGTCTGTCATTTTCCTCAGGTACTTGCGGTTTCACATGAATGCTAGTTTATGCGTGACAGAATTTCAGCTGTTGAACACAGATACAGTGTACAGCATGCACACTCCTGCCAGCTTAATAGACACAATAAATATACATGAAACAATTCAAATACATATTGTATTCCCTGCATACTGTTGGCTTGTAAAACTTGATCTGCATTCTACAATGGCATTACCAGGCATTCAAACTTTGTTTGTTTGTTAGTGTGTCATATCAACCACGACATCTCCAGACTGGAATGCCGTGCATGTATAGACTGGCTTGCATTGAATGCTAAATATTCAGACCAATTTATTTGTTCATTTATTTATTTTGGTCACCCATGACCTCTTAAGAATGGCTTCTGCCAAACTTCTCACGATGGAAAAAATGTTGACAAACCTTAAAAGAGCATCATCACTATTTAAAGTGCTCCATCTCTGCTCTTAAACCTTTCACCCCTTCCAGACTAGAGTTTACGGTCATGCATGAGCAACCCAGTGCCTTTGTGAGGACACTTATTAAGAGCTGCGATCCCCCTGAGGGCTCAGACCCCGGGCTCTTAAGATTCTCTCGGTTGGTACACCTGTCATGGTGACAAGAACAGGAGAATCCGTGCGTCCTCACGACTGCTACAGTCAGCGCAACGTGCTGCCCCATCTTCAGGCATGAATCTGTCGGCTTCTATTAAATGTACGTCTTCATTACTTTTGAGCGTTTATTTATTTATCACAAAGAATACATCAAGAGTCGACTTGCAAGAAGACGCACACTTATGTATCAGAAGCTGGCAGTGGGAGGACAGTAGACACTTTATTAGACTGTACTTTCTGAGAAGATACCCTTTTATCTCAAGCTCAGACCATGTCAGCCACCACTCTGTTTCAAAGAAAATTGTTTTTTTTTCATATAGAGTAAGCTTGACCTCCAAAAATTGAAAATACCAATGGCATGTATAATGTGCAAAGAGATCGCTGTTACAAACAACGGTTAAACATCACGTATGGAACATCACTATCACATCCAGAAAAGCAGATGGTATCTCTGCAAAAGATTATTATAATTTTTTCGGACACAGAAAAGTAGAATAATTGCACTTTAGACCATTATATTTATGTTTATATTCAAATATGATGCTTTAAACTTTCAAGGGGATTAAATTAATGACTGGAATAGTATGAAGGAGATCTTGAGCTACTGGAGGTAAATCTGTAAAGCGTCCATGGCTGTCAAGCACCAGCAGTCTTTAATGATTTGGTTTAGACTAAATGAGTACAGACCACATGAGACAGGATTCAATTCTTTTTGTAATACAGTATAACTAAGTGTAAAATCAAGAAATTAATTAGCTGCAGGTGGGGGGTAGGAGATAATGCATTCTTGAATTGGAAATAACTTTTCCAGAAAAAAAGGAACATGCATACATAGCAGGATACATAATTGTAGAAAGATGTTGGTCAACAAAAAAAACAAATGAAGCTAATATTTATATTGCGTTCATATTAGGTGCAAGTAGAACCAGGGTTGTACATCCAAACCATATATCCTCAAATCAACAGTGAATAATCAATTGCAAACATAAACTTTTTGCATAAAAGCTACAAGTTACAAACATTTGAGTAATATTCCAAACAATTACATAATATTCTAGAATACTTTCTACTAGAATTAAGAGATGTGACCCTCAGAGTTATGAATTGACCGGTTGATCGAACTAGTATGGAACTGAAAGTAGCTAATGCAATTATGGCTTATCAAGCTCCTTATTATCACTGATGCAAACAGCAGAGCATTAAATGAAAACGAATCACAATTTACATTAACCCCCTGAGGTCCGTGCTTAGCTCAGAGAAGCTTTGTGATTTTGGCGTGGTCTGATATTTATCTAAATTTTATCAACTTAACACACACTTACTCCAAGTTATGAATTGACCGGTTGACCGAACTGGTATGGAACTGAAAGTAGCTAATGCAATTATGGCTTATCAAGCTCCTTATTATCACTGATGCAAACAGCAGAGCATTAAATGAAAACGAATCACAATTTACATTAACCCCCTGAGGTCCGTGTTTAGCTCAGAGAAGCTTTGTGATTTTGGCGTGGTCTGATATTTATCTAAATTTCATCAACTTAACACACACTTACTCCAAGTTATGAATTGACCGGTTGACCGAACTGGTATGGAACTGAAAGTAGCTAATGCAATTATGGCTTATCAAGCTCCTTATTATCACTGATGCAAACAGCAGAGCATTAAATGAAAACGAGTCACAATTTACATTAATACAACACTGGAAATGCTAACACAATTATTCAAAGGGGTATACCAGTGTTTGATATTAAGTAGGGCAATAACAAAATCAAACCGTTTACAAGAAGATAGCGAAGTCATTGAAAATGACAAGAACATTTTAAACGCATAGATCTTTTGGGAATTCAACTAATGGCAAATATTTTTTTACACACGTAGTGCATGTTCCTGTATTATCACCCTCTTTTCAAAAGTAAACGCATCAACTGCATTTTTCTAAATACATTATTGTCCTTTTATAATATGTTTCTCATCGGGTAAAGGTCTACCATCTTGAAAAGTGCAGCATTGATTTTATCCAGGGCTTTTTAACATGCGTGGGGCTGGTAATAACACTTAATTTTCTCAAATCAAGCGCCACATTCCCTACAGGGAAATGCAACATATCTATATTAAAGGATGAATATTTACTTAATCGTAATGAAAAATATTGAAGACTGAACCTTGAAATGCGAAAATACATTTCTCAAGTATTTATTGAAGGGTTGCATTAAATCTATTAAATACATTTCATTGAAACAGTCGTCACATTTAAATTCATCCTCACTGTGTTCCACTAGAGGCAGGCAAGATGGGACCACTTGACACCCCTCCAACACCCAGGGAATCTCATCTTCAATCAACCTCCCCAAACTCCTCCCCCCAGACTTCCTCTGTTTCATCTGAGGTGGGCGACTCCACATCTGCAGTCGCCTCTCTTCCTTTTCGGCAAATTTCTCTTCAGTTGCGCTAAGGCCCTCCAGAGGAAATCCCTGAATTCACCTGTTGTTACAATCTTGGCTCCCACTTGTTTCTCTTAGACTTCCTCTCAAACGTGACTGTCTGTTTGGTAAGAGAGGGTGAGCTCTGCTGGTGGTGTAGGGCTTTGAAGAGCTTGTTGCAGTATTTGAAGGATGATGTGGCTCAGTAAACTGAAGCACCTGGGATGTGAGAAGGTCACGAAAAAATTAAGGGCGATGACTGGTAGGCAGTGGAGATCATGCACCTGTGTGCCACAGGTTTCTTTGATAGTCTGGTAGTGGAAATAGTCAGGCACGTGGCAGTTTAAGTAGGCGGATTAAGTAGGTGGGCACCTGATGGCAGAGGTCAGAATGATTGAATGTAGCTGGTCTGACCATCTAGTACTGTAGTAGCTGGCTTACTGCTGTGAAACCTGGGTAGAAGTAGCCAGGTAGACTATGTTTAGACAACTTGATAGCCTAAGGCAGGGGTCGGGAACCTATGGCTCGCGAGCCAAATATGGATCTTTTGATGAGTGCATATGGCTCACAAACAAATTTGAGCTGTATTAACCCTCTGAGGTCCGTGCTAAGCTTTTAGATGTTTTTTGATTTTGGCATGGTCTGATATTTATCTCAATTTCATCAATTTAACACACACTTACTCCAAAGTGTTTGATATTTTTATTTGAAGGACAATCACAGCTACATTTGTCTGCCATCAATAGTTTGGTCAGTATCATATGCAGCTTGTAAATAGATCTACAAACACACAAGTTAAAAATAGTAAATTTTTCTGCTGTCACAAAAGTTGTGAAAGCACACACTAAACTATAGTGACGAATTGTTTTGCCAATGTGCGTTTGTTCATCAAGGTCTTGGTTATGTAAGGGTGTGAAAACTGTTTAGCACATCTGAGATCTAAATAGCTAAAAACCTGTTTTTATCAGAACTGGTCACATTTATTTTAGGCTGTGGGAGGGCTAAATGCTAAATACCTGAATATTCATTATTCATTGTCCACACCTCTAAGATCTGTCAGATGGGCCATCTCACTGGGCCATCAGTGTTATATTCGGAGTTCCTGTTCTGTTGTTTTTTGGTCTTTGTTTATTTTTCATTCAGTCCTTATTCATTATTCTTTATCCAGTATTGCATTTTCCCTGTTCTGTCACGTTCTGCTCCCTGTTTGTGCTTGTTCAGTTTATTTCGAGATCCACTCCTTGTCTTGTCATGCACTTCGGGAGTTTATACTTTTCGGGGGTTTTCCGCCTTCGCTTATTATCTCGTTTTCTTCCTTCTTACTTTCTAGATTGCACTTTGTATATATTAGGTAGATGTGTATAGTACTAACCAACTAATCTACTAACGTTAGGGATTTAGATTAAGTTACTAACACGCGGAATATGTTTGGCGTCACAAGACGCGGAATTCATATATTTTCACGAGTATTTGAAAACAAGCGAAATAAATAACATTTTAGGCTGTTTGAAAAGTATTCTTCCATAGATCTTGTGTGCATATTGCAATTTGTTACGTTGCAACACGCGGAATATGTAGTCACAAGACGCTGAATTCATATATTGAATATATATACGAGTATTTGATAACATGGCAAATCAAATATAGTTACTTACTCTTCGTCAGTTATTGTCTTCGCCGCTTTTCATCAATACTCTCAAACACTGCAGCGCAGAAAATCTTTCCATCTTGAATAAAATTGTATGTCTGTATAAAATCTTGCTTCAAATTGTCGGGACAGTTTATGTGTTTACGCCGGCGTTTTCACACATGGCCCCACGCCCTCCCCACATACCTCGAAACTCGCCCCTAGTTACCATGTCAATAGAAGGGGGACGTTACTACCAGGTAAAATTAACACGATAAGTAATAAATAATTCTACTGTGTCATTTTAAAGTAAAACATTTTACAGAAATTACAGTTTTGAAAATAAAATTCAAAATATAAAATATTCTGATCTATTTTAATCTGTCGACACCAAAACTAAATTTTCATTGGATAATGCGGCACGACACGGGTCATTGTAAGGTCAAGAAATAAACTTCCCTCCTTTTCATCAGATAGCCAGCTAGTTTATCTGCATCAACCCTTATGACAGAAAAGATGTCGAAAAGGAAAAAAGATGAGGATTACCGTACATTCCAGGCCGAGTGGACAGAGGAATTTGCCTTTGTGGAGAGAGTAGGGTCTGCGGTATGTCTAATATGCAATGATAAAATTGCATCGATGAAACGGTCAAATGTAAAGCGGCACTTCAATACACACCATGCTTCATTTGCAACAAAATATCCAGCTGGGGACAGCAGGAAAAAGGCATGCCAAGAGCTACAGCGGAGAGTGCAAGCCAGTCAGCAGCAACTCCGTGTATGGACCAAGAAAGGTGACGGGAATTCGGTTAGCTTTGCTGGTGCTTTGGCAATAATAAGGAATGGAAAGCCATTCACAGATGGCGAGTATGCCAAAACATTCATGCTTGATGTGGCCAATTAACTGTTTGATGACTTCTCAAATAAAGACAGGATAATCAAACGAATAAAAGACATGCCTCTGTCAGCAAAAACTGTTCACGATCACACCATCATGATGGCAAATCAAGTCAAGGAAACACAAATTAAAGACATAAACGCAGGGACATACTTTTCTCTCGCTTTAGATGAGTCAACAGATGTTAGCCATTTATCTCAGTTTAGTATAATTGCGAGGTATGCTGCAGGTGACACACTGTGTGAGGAAAGTTTTGCTGTTTTGCCAATGAAAGGGTCAACAAGAGGGGAGGATTTATTCAAGCCTTTCATGGAGTTCGCTAAAGAAAAAAATCTAGCGATGGATAAACTTATTTCTGTGTGTACTGATGGTGCTCCCTATATGTTGGGGAAAAACAAAGGATTTGTAGCGCTTCTTTGTGAACATGAAAATAGACCCATCCTAAGTTTTCATTGCATTCTGCACCAGGAGGTGCTCTGTGCTCAAACGTGTGGCGAGCAGCTTGGTGAGGTGATGTCGCTGGTCATTCGAGTGGTCAACTTTATTGTTGCCCGAGCTTTAAATGATCGCCAGTTTAAAGCACTGTTAGACGAAGTTGGGATAATTATCCCGGTCTCCTTTAACACAGCAATGTGTGTTGGTTGTCAAGGGGTAAGGTGCTCTGCCGTTTTGCGGCTTGCCTGGGCGAAATCCGGACTTTTCTCTAAATGAAAGGCATCGAGCATCCTGAGCTAGCTAACAGTGAGTGGCTCCTGCAGTTTCACTATCTTGTGGACATAACTAGACATCTGAACCAGCTCAATGTGAAAATGCAAGGCATTGGAAGTACAGTCTTCAACAGGCAGTGTTTGCATTTGAAAGCAAGCTGGAACTCTTTATCAGGGACATTGAAACAGGTCATCTTCTGCACTCTGAAAGACTGCGAGACAGCGAGCAGAGCTGGCGAGTGAACACAAGTGGACAGAAATGAAAAAACTTCAACCTGAAGACCAGCTGATTCTCAAAACTTGGAACGAGCTTCCTGTCACATACCACACAATGCAGCGTGTGAGTATTGCCGTATTGACCATGTTTGGCTCTACAAATGCATGTGAGCAGTCTTTCTCGCATCTGAAAAACATAAAGACCAACCTACGCTCACGTTTAACTGATGAAAGTCTCAACGCCTGCATGAAGCTTAACCTCACCACGTATGAACCAGACTACAGGGCCATCAGCAAAACCATGCAGCACCAGAAGTCGCATTAATGGCAAGAAGTATTTCATGTATTATTGGTTAGCTACAGTATAACAACAATATTATTAAGAAGAATAAAGATACATTTATTATATATAGCGCTTTTATAAGTACTCAGAGACGCGTTATACTTAAAAAATGTAGGTCTTACTTAAAAAATGCACACATTAAGTTGCATTCAATTTTATTAAATATTATATGGCTCTCAAGGAAATAAATGCAAAAAATATTTGGCTTTTATGGCTCTCCCAGCCAAAAAGGTTCCTGACCCCTGGCCTAAGGTCACTTATGAATTGACTACTCAGTCAGAAAATAATGTCCTAATCATTTACAATTGGCAGCTGTTGGGGGGATTCCTTGAAAAATGTTATCTAGCTAGACCAGTATTCCTATTCCATTACAAATATGGGAACATGGGCTCTGATGGAAAAAGGTAAATCTGAGGCCTTTAATACTAATTCTGTAGGAAAAAATAAAACTCTCTGTACTGTGCATGTATGCTGCTAACCCACAATTTGGCCAACAGAAGTAAAACTGCATAGACAGAGAACTTCCATTTTCTGAAAATCAATGCTATATAGAGCAATAGAGCATGAAAAGTACTTCGTAAAAATTAACCATATATCACATCACAGAATATATCTGTTTTATGTGGAACACTGGACAAAGTAGAAAATAACATTGGGATTTACTGATTTATAAATAAAGACCTGTAGACCTATAATGACCTGTAACCTATGTCATCTATTCTTAAATGAACAGTTAAGATTAGAGTGCATTCCCATGACAAAATCAGTTTGTATGCCTTATCTCATCCAAAGGCCAGGATCAATAAAACCATATAGTAGGACTTGCTGGTGATTATAGGATTTTCTGCTTGCAATAGATTGTGTGATTAGAGTTAACTTTATAAACAAGAATGATGCTTTAAATGAGATTTAAGAATCGGTGTGGCAAATCACTGCCTGTAAGTAATGAGGGTGACTTTGAGGGTGTGCATATGTTGTTTGTGTTTGCTCGCATGAAACTCAGTCAATGGTTTCTGGATTTATGGATTTAAATGACATAAAATTAACTTATTTATACTTAAGGGATGTGTGACACTGCACCTTTGGATTAGTGCAAATATTTTATGTAAGTTAATTGTATAAATTGGGCCCTATGTGTATGATGCAAAAGGATAGTTCTAGAGCAGTTGGTTTGTTTTTCATCCTTTTTTATAATTTTATTTTGTGTTTGTGCTGGGTGAGTAGAATGGGGCTGGATTGGTTGTTTAGAGGGTGCGTTTGTGTGAACACACGTCACTGCACAGTGGTATTTTATCAGATTTAGGGGGTCTGAACATCAGTGGAAGGGGTGTAAACATCTTCCACTAGAATCCTGGTCTTGGCACAAACAATCACACACATATAGGGGCGATTTTTATTTTATATAGAAAAATTATTATTTATTGAATATGTTGCCACGGCTGGCAACTTTATTACATGAACGTGAATCATATAAAGTTCCATTCCAGTCGGCTGTCATTGGCACAGTACGTTATTGAGCAAAAATGCTTAACACGCCTTACAGATGTATTGACATTTTGGGTGGTACTCTAAAATATAGCCTTCACTTCATGGTCCCTGATGAGTCCATTTGAAGGATTTTAATGGATTAGTCAGAATGGCAGGATTTGCAAGGATTTACAGTTTACAGTTTTTACAAGAAAGAAGAGAAAGAAAGAAAGAAAGAAAAATTAAAAAAAGAAAGAAAGTCTTAGTCCACTCTGAGAAACTCAAATAAGGTAATTTATCTGAGCAGTAAGCGTTTATTTTGTAAAAAAAAAAGAGTATATATATATAACATTGAAGTAAACACAACAAAACATTAATACAATGAAAAGTAACAAAACAAGCCAATATTTTGTGTGGTCTCCCTTAGAATGCAAAACTGAAGCAATTTGCTTTGGTAGAGTGTCATGTAGTTTTTTCACATAGTTTTGTGGTAAATTCTTCCAAGCTTCCTGCAGGATTTGCCATGACTCTTATTTTGACTTTGGCTGCATTTTGTTCTTTTCCCTGTCCAAGTGATCCCAGACAGTTTCAATTATGTTGAGGTCGGGGCTCTGAGGTGACCAATCTAATACTGTGAGTATTCCATCTGCACACTTCCACTGCAAGTATGTTTTAAATAAGTAAATTATTTACTTATTACGCCATTGTAAATAAGAATTTGTTCTTAATGGCTTGCCTGGTTAAATAAAGGTTAAATAAAATAAAAATAAAAAATTGTGTTTGCAGTGTGTTTGGGGTTGTTATCATGCTGAAAGATATATATTTTTCCAATCAGTCATTTTCTCAGCATTCATAACTCCATAAATGTTGACCAGATCCCCACCGTGCTTCACAGAAGGCTGCAGACAGGCATCAATGTACTTCTCGTCAACTCTTCTTCTGACATACTGGTGTCTTTGTGAACCAAAACTGTTAAATTTGGACTCATCGCTTCATAAGACTTTCTGCCGCTGGTTACCACTCCATGCTTTATGGTCTTTCGAGTCTTGCAATCTCTTCTGCTTCCTGCCTTTCCACTAGAATGGTTTCTTAGCTGCAACAAGACTAGACCATTTCTTGTCAAACTTCTGTCAGGGATGTGGTAGGTGTGAAAATAAGTGCAGGTGAGAGAGACTAAGAATGCGTAGATGCGTTTAAGATATTTATTATTCTTAACGCTGGCAGGAAACGAAAGCAAAATAGTGTCTGCGAAAACATGTATTAGAACTAACAAAACAAAACAAAATAACAAACGACCAGGAACAAACAAAACTAGCTAATCAGAAAATCCAAAACGTATTCCAAAACACGGAATACACAAAACACTGGAAATCTAAGAAAGAAACAAGAACACGAACAAACTTTTTTGTGGAGGCAAGAACACTAAGCAACACCGGGTACGTCAAAGCAAAGCAAGACAATGTTCAAACAACAAACAGAACATCAGCTGGTTACATATCCTCCCAGGCCTGTCTGCATCACCTTACGTGAAGCTCCGCCAAAGGTACCCTGGTCTCCCTCTCCTGGTCAGGGAAGAGAGGCGGCTGGTAGCTGAACAGGACCTCGAATGGTGACATCCAGCGAAGGGTGAAGGAACAGCGAAGGTTGTTGTGTGCATATTCGGCCCAAGGAAGGTTGCGGCTCCAGGATGTGGGGTTGGATGATGAGAGGCACTGCAGGGTCGTCTCCATGTCCTGGTTGACCCGCTCTGTCTGCCCGTTGGACTGGGGGTGGTATCCCGACGAAAAGCTGGCCCTAGCCCCAATGAGCGTGCAGAACGTTTTCCAAAACCGGGCGGTGAACTGTGGTCCCCTGCATTCCTGGCGTGTCTTTTACTTTTCTTGAGAGAAATGCCTGTTTGCTGGCCGAGTCGTGACAACTTCTTCTCACGGTTGAAGTGTGTACTTTGGTACCAGATGACTCTGCTAGATGCTGAGCAAGCACTTCACTGTATTTCCTTCTGTCCCTCAAGGAAGTGATCTTTAAGTACTGTTCATCAGATGCATACAGCTTTTTGGGTCTTCCACTGCGTTGTCTGTCTTCAATTTGCCCAGTTTCTACAAATTTCTTTATGACAGCTTAAACACCATGGGCCCTATTTTCGTGCCAGTGCTAAGCGGTGTTATGCCCTAGTGAATTGCCAGTTTTGTCTGTCGCAAATGGAATATTTCCCGTCTGCACCGAGTTTGGCAATTTCGTGGTGCGCAATGAAGGCGTTTGCGCGACTATGGGTTGGGTAGCGCAATAGGGGGTGTGACAATGAAAACAGTCGGGCGCTATGCAAGTTTGGTGTCAAATAATGAGTTTGCGTTAACGTCCAACTAGACCACCTCTTAGCGCAAACGCTGTTGCTGTGTGCAATTTGGTGACTTTATTGATATGAACATATCAATGAACATAAGGTTATCTGAAATCACATGAGAATGTTTTGTGAATATTGTAAATTTTCCCCCATGTTGAGGCAAATCGTCCAATCCATGGGTAACTTGCAAGCATAATCAATTAAGCTAAAAACTATTTCACCACAGCTTGTGGTTATTCAATGCACGGACATGAAAGACTGAAGCCAGCAGACCATCCATCGCTACCGTTCAGTAAGATACACCTGTTAAATAAATATATGTTTGCATGCACATTTTTTTCTTATGTGAAAGGGTTTTATTCTTTCCATTTGCACTACAGAAAATGGAGTACTTAATTGGACGCCGAAGACGATACTGTGAGCAATACCCTGGGTTTGGTAGCCGGTGTTGGCCAGACGGCTATCAGTTTGGCTGTACATGCAGTTTCTTCCAGTCTTGTCCAACATGCAAATTAGTTTATTACTTTTCCTACACCTGACAGCCAGCAGAGAACTAAAGAGGATTTTTATACGCAATGTGGATTCCCTGGTTCCCTGCAGTTGCGCGCACCATCTTATCACAGTATAATTTATGTGAATCGGAAGGGGGTCCAAACACTCCATTAATATCCAGGTGGTTTGTGATGCACACTCCAGGGTGACATATGTATGCCTACTGCATGACGAACATAAATGAAACAGGTCTAGTTGCAGTTGTGAGTTTGTTATTTATTGCTTTTCATTTACATTTTACATTTACATTTACATTTTAAGCATTTAGCAGACGCTCTTATCCAGAGCGACTTACAAGATGTGCATCAATACATGGTAGGAACAATCACAGTTAGCGCACGAGATCAGTGCAGGAATACAGCAATAGACATCATTGCAGGCATCTGCGTACCATACCTGTAACACCGGGAAGGAAAAGGTATTTTACATTTTTATTTTTTTAATTTTTTAAATAAAGAGTATAGTGTTGAACAAGTAGACAGTGGTGAAGACAATTTAGCTAGATGGACAGAGATCAGGGGTAGTGGAGTCTGAAGAGGTGGGTTTTGAGTCTCTTGCGGAAGACTGGAAGTGATTCCGCAGTGCTGACCAATTGCGGGAGGTCGTTCCACCAACGAGGGACCAGGACAGAGAAGAGGCGAGACCGCGAGGAGCGGCTGCCAGGCGCCCGGAGGGATGGGGCAGTCAGTCTGCCAGCGGAGGCGGAGCGGAGAGGTCTGGACGGGGTGTAGGGCGTGACGAGTGACTGGAGGTATGGGGGAGCAGTACCTCTGGCCGCTTGAAAAGCAAGCACCAGTGACTTGAATCTGACATTTAACAATTACATTAAGTTAGAAGAAAAGAAACATTGTTTTTTAAGTTGGAAAGCCTACAAATAAGGAAAAAAAGAGATGGTAAAATAAAACACCTTCTTTTAACAATGTAGGTCTCATAATATAAACTCACCAAAATAAGGCTCCACATCTTGACAATACAGTTAGGCAGGCTATTTCTCACTGAGAGTTGATGCAAAACTATGATTTTATGTCTGTCAAACTAAACAAAATACATGTAATGGCTGTGTTCACTGCCCAATGCACTACATGTATGTCTAGTAAAATTACAACCTAGCTAAATGTACACAGTAGCTAGTGAGGAGAAGCACTAAATGATTCTGGCTATTAACACAGTTCTAGTTACTTTAGACCCCCTAAAGTACATTTTAAATGCTTTCACTCAGAACAAATTGAAACATTCAAACATAATGTAATACAAACATAATTTAAACAAAATGTATTATATTAAACTCCATTTAAGCATAATGGGATTTTTAAAAATCAGTTAAACATTTTTTTTCCCACTTTTCAGCAATATATTTTTCTTAACTGAGCAATTCATAAATAGGTGGCCACTGTATACAAATACAAATATCTCAGTCCATAAATAATAGACAAATGTACATGGTAACAAAAATATAAATGTGGAAATGCATATTATTCACCATCTGAATAAGTTAATATGAGGTGAAACTACATTGACTGGCAATGAAGAATGGCTTGCTCGAGTACCTTTGTAAACTATAAAATATCTATAACCAAATATTCTTGGGTATAATGTATTAACACAATATCATATATCATAAATTCATTACACTAAGGTCACATGTATGTGTGCAATGATGAAAATGGAAATAGTCAAATCAATTCCTGTTCATAATTCTATTAGCAAATGCAACAACATGATTTTAACTGACTACCACATTGGCACCTTTTGTTTAGATATAAAACACTCATGTTTGTAAAAACAAAGAGAATCCTGTCACTGGCTAAAAGGTTGCTTTCTGTGTTGTTGTTTTTTCTTCCATACACTGCTTCCTGTTACAAAGAGGTTCAGACAAGCAAGAAAGGGGGCCGTTCTTACAGTAAACAGACACTGACAGAAGCCTCTGAGTACAAGAGGTGGCTTATTTTTGTGAAGCCAGCTTTGCTTTACAAACTCTTAATGTGTTTTCAGCTGACCTTCAGCGCAGGGAGACAATGTCATAGGGATTTGAGGCAGCCGTGTGCGGCACAATGTCTGCCGTCTTTGTCTGTGATGGGTATGTGTGACAGACAGCCATCCAGCACAACACAGGATCAGTCAATACGTGCGTCTGCACTCAATCGGCCCAGCGGATCCATCGCCCAAACCCTGGAACCCTTGTGAGAGGAGAAATTAACCCACGGCGAAAAGGCACGCTTCATACTCACTTTCAAATATGGGGACCTTAATGATTTATACTGTAGCTGCTTGCTTGAAAAATCCATTGGCATTAATCCCATGGCTCATTAAATGTTTGATTAAAATTAAATTCTGTTTTAGGAGTAAAGCAGATCGAGGAGTTGAATTCCTTCCTCTTACATAGTTGCTGAATTACCTTGTTTTGTAAATACTCCTTTGAGCAGGGAAATGTTAATACAGGTTTATAAAAGGAGTGTAAAAATGTAAAAAAAAAAGAAAAGAAAATATATATATATACACTACCGGTCAAAGGTTTTAGAACACCCCCATTTTTCAGTTTTTACTGAAATGTAAGCAGTTCAAGTCCAGTGAATAACCTGAAATGGTACAAAGGTAAGCGGTAAACTGCCAGAGGTAAAAAAATATATAAGTTTAGGTTACCAAAAACGGAAAAATCATGTACATTTAAAGTTTTAAAGGGAACAAGTTCAGGGAACAAGTAATGGGTTAACGTGGGTTAACAGTCACTCTGTGCAAGTCGCCGACTCTGGATCCAGCAAAAGAGCCCCAGACCATCACGCTTCCTCCTCCATGTTTAACAGTTGGTGTCACACACTGAGGAACCATCCTTTCACCTACTCGACAGCCTACAAAAACCTTTCAAAATTTCAAGATTTCAAATTTTGATTAATCAGTCCATAAGACCTTCTTCCAGTCTTCAGTAGTCCACTGGCGGTGCTTCATGGCCCAGGCAAGCCTCTTTTTCTTATTTTGCCATCTTAGCAATGGCTTTCTTACTGCCACTCGACCTGTCAAACCTGCAGCTCGAAGTCTTCTCTTCACAGTTGAAACGGAGACTTCCTTACTTCGACCAGTGTTAAGCTGTTCTTGAAGCTGTTGTCCTGTGAGCCGCCTATCACGCAAGCTGTTGACTCTCAGAAACTTGTCTTCTGATTTTGTTGTGGCTTTGGGTCCTCTTCCTATCAGAGTTTCCTCCAGTTTCCAAGTGCCTTCTGATGGTGTAAGAAACTACTCACTACAAAGTTTTTGGTAACCTAAACTTTTTTTTAACCTGGCAGTTTACCTTTGTACCATTTCAGGTTATTCACTGGACTTGAACTGCTTAAATTTCAGTAAAAACTGGAAAATGGGGGTGTTCTAAAACCTTTGACCGGTAGTGTATATGTATAGGTAACTGCCAAAATAAAGGAAATACTTGATGTCGGGGATGTGCATTTTAACCATCCTGCACAGGCAGACAGAGTGGGGCCATCTTTGGCGGGTTTATGGCTCTGTGAGTGAAGCCAGGGCACTTGGGTTGATGAACCAGTGCCACACCCCACAACTTCAGGCTTATACCTACAGTTGAGCTGAATATTATGGATTGTGGAGAAAATAATTATGGCCTTGGTAGCAATTCTGTTGAATATATTATGCCTCCCCAAATATCAGCTCAACTAACACCTCGGTATAAATGAAGCTGGCTTCACCACGCCCTAGTGATGTTTGATATCGCCACGATTCTCAACATGAGAACATATCAAGGGCAACCTTGAAAAGATATCTTGTGGTAGTAAGCGACCCAAAACAAAAACATAAAAAGGGAGTCTGAACCTGGCTTGGGCTAGAACTCCCCCCAAATCGTAAATTATGGGCTAAGAAGGGAGTGAGCCAACCCCCCCCCCCCACCCAACACTTAAAGTCTGACCTGCTGGTGACACGATCTTAGATTTTGGTGGGAACTCTACGAGTCTCTGTCCTGTTTTCTCTCTTGGAAGATCTAGCGCCAGCCAACACCTTGCCTGCGTGTGTTTGTTCTTGGAAAGACACAAGCTTGTTTTGGTATCATTTTCTTCCATTTCATCTCTTTTGTGATTGTTACATGTCAATTTTATGTTTAGAAGTTAGTACTTGTTAAGCTGGAATATCCACTTTGGAATTTACGTCTTTCGCGGCCAGATGAGAGAGGAGCTTGACGTGGTACAAGCAAGCTTGTGAAATGGTAGCGATAAATGTCCATATGTGAGGAGACAGAACTAAACCCTACATATTGGATGTTCCGATTTAGTATTTGTTAAGGTAGTTGAACCTACGTCTGTAGATTGGACGTTGAATGTTTTGAATAAAGCAGCTGTTAATTTGAATTGAATTGAGTTGTATATTTTGATGAAGGTTGATCCACCAGTTTGCTCTGCCTATCAACAAATTCAGAGATTTAATTGAAAATTGGTATCCTGTGTAGCGATTATTATATTAAATCAAATAAATATATTTTACATGTAGGATAAGTGAGGGGTTTTAATGCGTAATACCACTTGTGTTCAGTATTCAGAGTTCACTGTTAAGGCTACTGGATTCAGAGAATAGACAATTTTTATTCTAACTTCACTGTTCCGACATTGAGCAAATGAGGGATACAAAGCAGCTTAAATCAAATCAAATCAAAAATCAAGTTTATTTGTATAGCGCTTTTCACAATAGAATTGTCACAAAACGCTTAACAGAGGGGGAACCCAGGCCTAGACCCCCCCAAAAGCAAGCCTAACGGCAACAGTGGCAAGGAAAAACTCCCTAGGTAGGGAGAAACCTTGGGAGGAACCAGACTTAAGCAGGTGCTTCTACACAGGTGTGGTTCCTGAGTTTATAAAGCAATTAGGCTCCAGCTCCCCCGCGACGCTGACCAGGAATAAGCAGATTAGATAATGAATTGATGTTGGGCTATTTTAGTAACATGTCAATCCTATATATGAGAAAGCATTTTGTGGTATGTGGTGTAAGCATGCTACGGCACTCTTAGTTGAATTTTTTTTATTTTTTGGTATTTGTCAGTGCTTATGGATATATTAAATGATCCTCCTTTGTCTGAAATTTGTATCAAAAGCAATTATTATCTTTCTAATTTATAATAATTTATTTCCAATCCAATGTTTGTTAACATTTACGCAAAGTACGTGTGAATATAATTTCATTATAAATGATAGCAAATTATAAATGAGATTCTGAAAATGAGGCCATAAGCTTTGAAAAATGCATGTCATAAGTAAGTCTAATAACCATTTCTTCTCTTCAGAGAACTTGTATTTCCATCCTCATTAGTAAATTTATTTGTCATCATTTCTTTTGACAAATTAAAATCTTTCACATGGTGTTGTCAGAATGGAATACTAGACATTCGTAGCACAGGTGGTGCAATTCTGTCAAGCAAGCAGATTGAGCTTGGACACAGTTAGATCATTCCAGGAGGAAATCCTAATCCAAGGCCGGGGAGTTCAACTCTTGGAGATCTCCGGAGCAGTAAAAACCTTTTCACGTCTGACAATAGGAAAGAGAGGAAGAGAGAGGTTACAATGTTTGGGCCTTTTATGTTATCATGATACAGGATAATTAAGAGACAGTACTTCTTTACAAGGGGCAGCAGTAGATGAGAGCTTCAAATTGCCCTCTAATGGGTCGCTGTTACCTAATATGTGGGGTTTTTTTGCATGTCGCAAGGACCTAAGTGAGAGGTGATCTAAGGAAGTGAAATGGCTGAGATTGATTGTGAAGTCTCTTGTTGTAACTCTATCATCTTATCCCTGCTCATGTTAAACATTAAAAATAGCTGTCTTTTAATGGCAACCATGGGTATTTTGCAGATGAAGCTGTGTCATAAATATGGAGGTGAATGCTAAAAGGTCAGACAGAATTCTTCTGATACAATTGTGTTTTTATACAACAAAAACAAAAACACCCCCCCACCACCACCACAGTTTGGGTACCCCTACCATAGAGCACTGTCAGGAGTGATGATATTGCAAACTGAATCTTACATCTTTTGCAGAGAATATGATCAAGTTATGTAATCATTTTTAAGGGACATTAGACACTGATTTCAACCCTCCCAACTGGGATGTGTGCACATCAATACTATAAATAGGTAGGTTACTTCAGTATGCAACGTGATGTATTGTGACGTACTGGCAGTATGTCAAATTTATAAATCTCAAGTTCATGATAATGACTGGGGAACATTACAAAGGGAGATCTGATGAGCAAAACCCACCCAATCAGATTTAACCAGTCTTCTCTATAAATGATATCTTGTAAAGTACAGCTTTAATAGCTAGTGAGATAGCTGCCATTTTTAATGGGACATGAAAGGGAATATAACTATACTAGAAATGTTATTATTTGGCAATATTTTATTTTTTAATAAAACACTGAAAAGTGATGAGAAAAAAATGAAATGTAACAACCCATGGGTTTACTGTATGTGAGTCATATATATACTGTATATATGAGTCGATATATATGGAAGTCTTAAGAACTAAAGGTGGTATTCAGTTTTCAAAAGCATGCACTTATGGTACATTAACCTCCTCCAACATGTATTACAACTCTGTCTAATGTGGCATGAGTGGCTTCTCAATCTAAGGTGCCTTAGAGCTGGTGGTTCTCCCAAAGGCATTGACTGAGACAAGACCAATCAGATCAGAAACAGAATGTTCCTCCCGTGTATGTTTTGTCTTGGGAAATGCTGTCCTGCTGTTGTGTTGCATGGTGCTCATTTGTTGTAATCATTATCTCCTCTCTGATAGTTTTCTTTCCTTGTTTCATCCACAAAGTGAAGTCTGAAACACAGGCTGGTCTTGGGAGACTCGCTTGGCTCCTGATCAGGATGGTTCAGGGCGCAAATGCCCCAGAAGCCAGCGGCGTTGTGTGCCGGGCCCATTGGACTCTGGCAGTGCCCGGTTTATTTATCTGCCGTTGGCTAGTACAGCATTGGGAGAATACGCCTGGGACGTCATTTGTTTTGACCACATTTGGCAATGAAGTTTTCTTGGCTCTCTTTGTGTTTGGACTTTATGTACAAGACTCAAGATATTATAAGACTAAAGTCTTCACTGGCCATATTTGTAGTGATTAAACACATTTATGCGCAAACATTTTCTGAACGGCGGGATCACGTTGCAAATATTACAGCAATTTTGTGTACATAACAACATTGCTTTTGATAAATAATGCATTTGTTCTGTTTGTGCACCATCATGAGATAATCCAACTTGTTTGCACATGTGTACAAACAGTTATGATCCTACAAAATGTGACTGAAAGAATGTCTTGAAACCCAGACTACTGTCAGCAGGTGGCTGTATTGTAGTAGAGCTGGAAATAAAGAAACTATGAGCGCATGGTAATATACAGTGCATCCGGAAAGTATTCACATCGCTTCACTTTTTCAACATTTTGTTATGTTACAGCCTTATTCCAAAATGGATTAAATTGATTTTTTTCTCAGAATTCTACACACAATACCCCATAATGACAAAGTGAAAAATGTTTTTCCGAAATTTTTGCAAATGTATTAAAAATAAAAAAATTAAATATCACATGTACATAAGTATTCATTTTTTCCGTTCATGCACGTTTGCTATGACACTCAAAATTGAGCTCAGGTGCATGCTGTTTCCACTGATCATCCTTGAGATGTTTCTAGAACTTCATTGGAGTCCACCTGTGGTAAATTCAATTGATTGGACATGATTTGGAAAGGCACACACCTGTCTATATAAGGTCCCACAGTTGACAGTGCATGTCAGAGTAAAAACCAAGCCATGAAGTCCTAGGAACTCTCCATAGACCTCCGAGATAGAATTGTGTTGAGGCATAGGTCTGGGGAAAGGTATAAAAACATTGCTAAAGCATTGAAAGCACCCAGGAGAACAGTGGGCTCCATCATTGTGAAATGGAAGAAGTTTGGAACCACCACAACTCTTCCTAGAGCTGGCCGCCTGGCCTTTATTTTTTTATTTTTAATACATTTGCAAAAATGTATAAAAACCTTTTTTCACTTTGCCATTATGGGGTATTGTGTGTAAAATTCTGAGAAAAAAAAAGAATTTAATCCATTTTGGAATAAGGCTGTAACCTAACAAAATGTGGAAAAAGTGAAGCACTGTGAATACTTTCCGGATGCACTGTATATCAAGCACATTTTCAGTACACATTCATTCTGAATTTAATAACTCCCAAATGCATTCCAATATGTGAGGTATACAGGATGTTATGGATGCCTTGGCATTTCAAGACACTGCTTCTTTAAGATGTTTTTAAAAGACAGGATGAAGCCAAAAGCAGAACTTGAGTGGCAGCATTTTGTTTTCAGTTTGTCTCCAAAGAGATGCATAGCTGTCACTCTCTAAGTCCCATTGAAAACTTCTATCAGATGCAATCTCTTCAAAGGCTATTCCCATGGACTGTAATGTACTGATACAGCTTTCTCAGGTGTCTATCAAAAAGACAATGCAGTGGGGCATGTGGTTTATGCTTCAAAGATTATGTTAAAACAGGGAGTGCTGTTTAAAGAGAAATTTCACATACCGTAGTATGAAAATGTTTGTGTGATGTTACAGTACTTATTCCTAATTGTAAGAACAATGGGTTTTAATGGGAGTGATATGCACAAGTAAATGGCAGCACATGCCCTTACGATATGATTTGATTTACGAGATGCTCTCCAAAATTTTGTTTGGAAAAATGCAACCGAGGTCCAAATTAATTGTGAAGCTATTCCCAATTGAAGGCTCTCCTGCTCAAAACGTCTAAAAGTTTTAATTTAGTAAGCTATGCAAACAAACATGCATGCAAGCACGCACATGCCCTATCATTAGTAACTAACAAAGTAGGACAACGAACAGACTTGGAGATACAATGGAGATATATAATATCTTTATTATTGCACATCAAAGCCAGAGAGATCAATATTCCTGCTCCCTTTGTTTTTGTCGAGTGCACAATCGTTGCATAATCTTGTATTTCTGTGTCAGTCTATTTTTAAATATAGCAAAACAGTCATTTTCAATGCCCTTATCATCATTCAGACATTTGCAACAGGTTGTCGTTTAAGGAATGATATTTCTGCTTATTTTATTAATCTTATGATTTTTCATCTATAAATATGAACAGAAGCACAGGAGTGGAATGGTTGACTGGCATTGTTTAATACAGAAGTATATCTAATCACAGATTTTTTGTGTTTGTATATGTTTATATAATCAATCCTATTTAAATCAGAGCATAATTATTTTATTCATTTGATGTGTACATTCAGAACACTAAAAGTTTGTTGAGCAAAATGCATGTGTAAAATGAATTTAATCAACCCAGTGTTTCTGAGCTCCTAATAATTGGAATCAATCAGCTAATGACTTTGTGGTTGAAAGGTGGTAGATTGCAGATCTATAAGAGCGGCTTGAGTAATCAAAGCCTTTCACTCAGATTTTGCCTGCTCCAAGCCACCCTGCCATTAGAGGGGGAGGATTTTATGGAAACAAATAGGTTTTGTTCACAGCCGCAAAGGAATTGTGAATAAGGTGTATGTGTGTGTGTGTGTGTTTGTTCTGTCATAACAAGAAAATAACAATTTAATTTGCTCATTAGTATATTGGAAAAAGTAAGGAAAAGTGTATTTATGACTGATTAGTAACATGATGCATTTTACATTTCAGTGGCTGATCACTGCAAAGGTTTTTCTGATGGAAAACACTGTTTTTGTAATTATATTAAGCATTGTATTACATATGGGTTGAAATATGAATATAATAATTGATACCAAGCCAGTTGAACAGTGTTTTTCCTAAACTCACTCAGTCCACTTTGACCAATTTTGAGAAATTATAATTTTTGTTTAGTTTACATTTCAGTTTTTTTGTATGAAAAATCACGTTTTAATCCCTAAGAATAATAGTGTAAAAATAAAACTGCAAATATCTAAACATTTATCAGAAAAATCCACTGAGTAAGTTTTGGAAAACCACTCTTCAATTGTTCCACAACACAGTCCAAGCCAGGCTCATCTTTAAACCTACTTACGGCTATTACATCAGATGTTGTAGAAATGCTTTGCTGTGGGGTTAACATAATAATAATAATAGTAATAATATAAGGATTTATGCCATCCACTCAGGAGTATGATGTCATTAGAATACATAAATATCTGTTATATTATTGCATTAAATTGTTTTATGTGGACATCAACCTGTTTAATATCACTCATTTATATGCGTATGTCATTTCTCTGACTTATTTAAAACCACAATATCAAAAGACCCAATTTATCTCAAACATCAAACAGAATGAATGACTGTGACTTTATGAGAGGTATTTTTGTGAATAGGTCTTATCAAGGCTCGAGAGAGAGTATAGATGCAGATTTCCTTCTCGTGGCTTTGCTATTGATCCACATCTCCATTTCAATTATTTCCAATGCCTTGGTTGTAAATGTGCACTGGATTCACTGTGCATTCAACATTCTAATATGAATGTTTTCTGCTGTTATTCCGCTGAAATAGTTTCTGTCAATTTGCCTCATGCTCTGTATTCCAAGCACATTATCATTTAGAGTAAAATGCGTTAAACACCAACTGATGTGAAAAGTGAAACTGATTAACCATGGAACAATGGGGCATGGCATAGACTTACTTATGGACATAGTTAACATGCATTACTTTATTAGTACATATTTACCATAAAGTCATATAAAAGGGATATATGTGTATATATATATATATACGAACATGTATTTTTCATGTAACACAAACACTGTATATATGTTATGTTTTAGGACTTTTAGGATTGTTATAAATGATAAATTCATTGGAAGGATTAATTTATGCTTTATGGAGTATGCTATTTTCAAACACAGAATACTTATACAAAGTATTTAATTTGAATGTTGGGATGTGACATAAGATTTGAATATAATTAATGAGGGAGGAGATGACAAGATGAAGAAACAGGGCTAAGTTACTTGAATGAATGTAGGAAAATATGGGAAGCATTGCTTTGGAATAGTGTTTGTTTAGTTTCTGTGAAATATATTAATGGGAGTTTAGTTGTAACTTGAAATAATTTTGATGTCAATAATTACGTACGAATTTAGGAATTGTATTTTACAGATGCACAGAGAGTATATGTTTTGCATGTGTGAGTAGCTTTTTTATGTTGAAAACATTTTTTTTTAGATACCCCATCTTTTTGAATTGTAACATATATTAAGGGTGAGGATATTAATATCATGTGTATGCATTTATTTCAGGTGTTCTTCAAATTGTCAACTCATAACTTGGCAGATGGCATACCTGCCATCTGAATATATATATATATATATATATATATATATATATATATATATATATATATATGTGTGTGTGTGTGTGTGTGTGTGTGTGTGTGTGTGTGAAAAAATATATGAAAAACATTGAAGTAGGATGCCACAGGTCTCCAAAAAATAATGCATAAAACAGGAACTTGGAGTGTGCCACAAGGTTGCAAGGGCGAGAGACTGAAAAAGTGTAGATTAGATTAAGAACAAACAGGACACTACAATACAAAGATTACTCTGCCAAATTGAAGACAAAAGAAGAGTAATATCAATAAAAAGACAATGCAAAGAAGATTGTGGGGGCCTGAGGATTACACAACCTTGGTGAATATTAATCAGTGCGGTTATGCCAAAGTGAACACATTGGAATAAAGGAGAAGCAACCTCAGTTACAATAAAGCCACGACGGAAAGTGATTTATCATTTCCCTTTTCCCCACTGCCTCAATGCACTGCCTCAATGCATGGTGCTTGCATTTTTGCAGGCAAGGTAGTTGAGCTTATAGGACTAGATATTACAATCCCTTAGATAATCGGTACACGTGTAACAGTATTGAGTGGGACAGGGGTAAATGCTTCACTGGGGTCATCAGGTGGGCACCCTCCTTCACTGGTGTTTCTTTGAATTAAGCCCACAACACCTCCACAGGGCTCAACGGCGACGCCTGGCGTCCCAGGTGTGCCCCCCTCTGCTTTTACCCCTGATTTGGTCATTTAGCAGCCCAGTTGGGGTCCTTTCTCTTGATCCATAGCCAGCTGCTGCTTCGTTCGGCAGCTTCTGACATTGATTTGACGGCTTGTCGGAAGGCCTGTCCTCGCACTCCCATCCCCTTAAGAAGCTTGGTTGCGGACGTTGCAACAAAACCTCTACACCCGACCTCGACCGGGAGCACCTGGGCATGCCAGCCGCGTTGTTCTGCTTCGGCTGCTATGTCGGAGTACTTCAGTCGTTTCCGTTCGTATGCTTCACCAACTGCTGCCTCCCATGGTACAGTTAGTTCCACAATGAATAGTAACTTCTGGGAGGTTGACCACAAGACCAGGTCCGGCCTGAGGTTAGTTGTAATAATCTCTGGCGGAAAGATGAGCCTCTGTTCTAAGTCAACCTGCATTCTCCAGTCTCGGGCAGTGTCTAGGAGGGTTGCTTCCACTCTTGCAGATGGCTTTGCTGGGGGTTGTCCTGCTCTTACAAAAGGGGTGGTCTTTGAGTGTCGAGGCATTGGGGGAGGGAGGGCGTTGTTGGTAGTCCTCCTTCCTTCCAGGGTGATCGCCAGTTGTCTTAGGACCTGGTTGTGCCTCCAGGTATAGCGGCCTTGGGACAAACTGGTTTTACAGCCGGTGAGGATGTGTCTCAGTGTTGCAGGGGTCTGACAAAGTGCACAAGAAGGATCTTCTCCAAACCACTGGTGTAGGTTCTTGGGCGTGGGAAGAACATCATAGGTGGCTCTGATGATGAAGCTAATTTGTCTTCCTTCCATTTCCCAAAGATCCTTCCATGTGAGCTTTCGATGCTCCAGGTTTTCCCAGCTAGTCCACTGGCCCTGTTTGGACTGTGAGACTGCCTTTGCGCATCTGTCTGCCTCCTCTTGATGCCGCACCTGAGATACCACCAGCTTTCTCCTCTGGGTTGATGTTGCCTTGTGCCATGTGGGTCGACTTGCCCCAAGTCCAAACCCACCTCTTCCATGCTGCACCTGTCCTACAATGTCTCCATGCCTGAGAGCAGATTTTGCTTGCTGTACAGCCTCAGATGGCATCCACTTCCTCCCAGTTGCCAGTCTGGGGGCAGCCGCTTGGATCATTCCATCTTGAGACTCTGTCAGGGTCATGTTCAGCCTCACTTTGGTGCATTTATACTCCTCTGTGAGGCTTGAGACAGGCAGTTCCAGGGCACCGTGTCCATACAAGCCGATGTTGCTGAGGCAACGCGGGAGGCCAAGCCACTTCTTGATGTATGAACTGACTGTCCTCTCCAGCTTCTCGACTTTGGTCATTGGGATCTCGTAGACCGTTAGAGGCCACATCAGGCGGGGGAGCAACCCAAACTGCAGACACCACAGTTTCAACTTGCCAGGAAGCAAGGTTTTGTCTATGCTGACAAGGCCTTTGATGGTTTCTTCCCTCAGTTGATCACACTGGTCTGAGTCTTTGAGGCTCGCGTTGTACCAGCGCCCGAGGCTCTTAACTGGCAGCTCCGATACCAAAGGAATGGGTGTATCCTTGATATAGAACCGCTGGTCCACGAGTTTTCCTTTGACAATGGATATGCTCCTGGATTTGCTGGGTTTGAACTTCATCCGTGCCCATGTAATGTTGGCTTGAAGCTTTCCCAGCAGATGTTTGGTGCATGCAATAGTTGAGGTCAAGGTGGTCATGTCGTCCATGTAGGCACGAATAGGAGGTAGACGCTGTCCAGATTGCAGACGTTCTCCTCCCACAACCCACTTGGAAGCTCGGATGATCACTTCCATTGCCATGGTGAAGGCTAGTGGGGAGATGGTACATCCAGCCATTATTCCCACTTCCACAGATTGCCATGATGTTGTGTATTCTGTTGTTTGGATACAGAATTGCAGATCTTGGAAGTAGTTTCTCACCAGGTTTGTGATGGTACTTGGGATGTGGAAGAAGTTGAAGGCTGCCCAGATGAGGGAATGGGGGACGGATCCGAAAGCATTGGCTAGGTCCAGGAATAAGACGTGCAGGTCTCTTCCTTCCCTTTTAGCAGATTGGATTTGGTGCCAGATCATGCTTGTATGCTCCAAGCATCCTGAGAAACCAGGTATGCCGGCTTTCTGCACTGATGTGTCAATCAGGTTGTTTTGCTTCAGGTACGTGGTCATCCTTTTAGCAACAATGCTAAAGAAGAGTTTCCCTTCCACATTCAACAGATTGATCTGCCGGAATTGATCGATGTTTGATGCATCCTTCTCCTTGGGGATTACCACTCCCCCTGCTCTTCGCCATGCTTTTGGGATGGTTTGCTTCGTCCACGCCACCTTCATTTGCCTCCACAGAAAGCGTAAGACGTTTGGGGAGTTTTTATACAGCCGGTATGGAACTCCATTTGGTCCTGGAGCTGAAGCTGCCCTTGCTTTCTTCACTGCTTCCTCAACCTCACTCCACCTTGGGGGACTGTCGTCCAGCTGGTGTTCTGGTTGAGGAATTGGTGGCATGTCGGATGGTATCTCCCTCCTTTCAAATCTTTGGCTGTCTGTGTGAGTTGTTTTCAGGTGGTCCTCTAACTCCCTCTTTGGCACCTTAAGTGACCCGCTCTTTTCCTTCGTGAAGAGTCCTTTTACAAATCTGAAGGGATCCTTGTAGAAAGTTGTTCTCGCCCTTTCCTTCCTCTTGCGTCGAGTCCTGAGGTTTTCAGCTCTCCGCAGTCTTCCCAGGCGTCCCTTCAGGTCTGTTTGCAGGAGGTCGATTCCCGCTCTTTCCTCCACTGAGGCTCTCTTCCACTGCTTCCTCAAGTCCCGTCTCTGCTTGACAAGGCGCTGGATTTCTTGCTGCCTTCTGGACTTGGGAGGGATGGTTGGTGTCATGTCCTTCTTTCCCGTCTGTTTTGTTCGAACCTTTCCGCTCCGTGGCGTAGATCAGATCGCCAATTTTCTCCAGTTTCTTCTCCACTGTTCCTTTGACTCCGTCTAGGATCTTGATCAGGTCTGCATCCACTGTTGCCCACTCTTTCTTGCTGCTGGACTTTGGCCACATGACATGAGGTCTGTGGCCTTGAATGTTCTTCTCCAACGCAGGTTGCACGTGCCTTGGTTCCAAGTTCTCTGATGTTGTGCTTGAATCACTTTCAGTCACTGGGGTACTGATGCTCGGTGGACTGTGGGTTAAATCCTGCCGCTGAGCTTCACTCGCCTGACTTGACCTTTCTCTCAGAAGATAATGATCAATGCGAGGTCCCGGCCTCACGTTCTTCAAGCACTTCATCCGCCCTTGATGTATTCTTAGGCCTCTGATGGATGTTACCTTGGACCAGCCACAGCTACATACTTGGTGCTCCTGTCCAGCAGCGGGTGTTACTTGCTTTGTGCCAATTATCTGGTTCATCGTCGTGTTCATTCCAGGGTCGGTTACCAGGTTGTCAGCCGATGAGTCATCTTCCGCCCCCGCTCTCGCAGACTCTAGGGGTGTTTTTCTCTTTAAACGTTTCGTAGCAATGAGGGGTGGCCTTTGTACACTTTTCAAGCGACGGAGCCTGCCATCATGGATAGCTAGTCCATGACAGCCCCGTTGGGGTCTTTCCTTCCTGTCAGCTGTCTTTCCAAGCCGTCACATGGTCTTTCCCTTGTTGTCAGGTAGAAAGAAATGCGCTATGGAAGGTTGTTTCAGTTGAATAAAATCGTCACTGTCTTGGTAAACAAATGTCATACAATGAAAGAAGGAACTAATTACGAAAAACAAGATATAAGATGTATATGTTGCTGAGAGTTCACATAAAGCAGATGATTATTGAAACATTTAGACTAAAATACAACATGGGGGAAAAAAGGAATGGAATGCAATGCAAATCCTCTGCAACAAAATGCAACGGGGCAAAATAAATCTCAATATAAATTACAGATATAATATGGCTCATACAAAACCAAAAGCAAATCACTAATGTTTTCACTCAACATATCAACCCATGTTTAATCTGTAAGCAGTCCTGTAGTGCATTTCCCAGTCCACACAGAAGTGGAATGCAAAACACAGGCATTCAGGATGGCAAGGTTTAGATGATGCAGTGCAAATGGAACAGAAGGATTTGGGATTGAGTCATTACAACTGTGCCCTTGAACCAGATGAGCATCCAAAATGATTATGCGGTATGGGTGGACAGTGTAAGGCATTTTCAGTCGTTCTGTAAAGGAGAGACTGCTTGGTAAATTTATACACAAACGAGTCATGACTGCCCACGGCTTTGTCCTTCAGACAGCAGGGGGAGTTGTGGCTGAACTGTGAGGTCTTGTGGTCCTTGGCTATGCTTTCAGCGCACCACCACATCCACAGACAGCAGATCCATGTCACCCAACGTGGTGCTGCCAGGGCAACTCCGATCATGGGGTTGCAGCCTTGCCCAAAGGCAATATCAGCCTGTGCTAAGGTCGTCGTCTTAGAGATGGGAATAATACATAAAACAGTATTCTGACACATGCAATTATATCATGAGTCTTCTTCAGATATTCATAACATAATAACATGTGGCAGAACACAAAAAATTAGCACCATTGCTTTGTGATTTTCCATGAAGGAGAAAATTGATCTGGTCGCAAAGTTGTATGACTAAAGGCACGCATTTTTCACCACCTCTCTCAAGAAGCTGCATTTTGTTGTAGGCACTCTATTTTCAGTAATTAGTTGCAATTACTCAAGTTAACATGACAAATTATACAATTAAGTGCCAATCTGAGTGTTGGTGCAAGGGCGCAAGCCTAACATTTGGGGAGAGAGGGGACTTATCTCTTATGGACATGTTTTTGCACCTCTATGACAAGTCATGAAAGAGGAAACAATGTGCATGCGCAACAGTGTTGCTTTCCATATGGATAAATCCACAGAGCAGGCAGATGATGTTGTACGCATGTCACCCGGAAGCACAGTTGGATAAACCAGGTTGTTTGAGATCATGTTAGGGTTGTATGTGTCAACTTCAGGTGAATAACGTTTACTTTAGTAGTTTTTGGACTAAAATATTGTATAAGCTTCAACATTTTTGTGTTGTAGAAAACTGTCCGCAGACTAATTAGAGATTCCTGGCATGAAGATTAGCAGGGAGACCTATGGAGAATGTTTGCTTCTAGCTAGCCCACAACATCTCTGCTTACCAACTGCTTATAAATTTAAGTGGTGCTTACATTTATAATCTTCAGCTTAGTTATTTTTGTGTTAAGTGATCATGTTCTTGCAGAAGCTTGGAAGTGTACATATACGTGATTGCATATAAAACAAAATAATATTCATTCTCCATAGACCCATAGAGCGCATGCAAAAGAGTTCATATTGTATGTAGTATTTTCCATTCTATTCTATCATATAACTTTAACAGGTTTTTGAAAGTTTATGAAACTTCAAAAAGTTACATGAACTAACATTTATATATTTAACATTTTTCAGTAAATTTGACCTCCTGTGTATTTTCTTGTCTCTTCGTTATAGCAATTATTTTAGATGGCATTTTGTCATCTTTTTTCATTTTTGTGCATTTATATCACTTTTTTCACTATAAAACAAGATTTTCTTTGAAAACTAATGCCATATATGGAAACTACAAGTAATGTCTACATAAAATTAGTAGTGCAAAATGAGAAATTAATAACTTAATTTTCTGATGGAGAAATAACACTTTTGAGTAACTGCCCTTAAAATTAATTATGCAGCGAAAGAGTTAATAGCAACCAGAACACATTTATACTATTCAGTGTTTTTCTTTTAGAAAAGGGTTGTACCCAAACCCTCTCTTCTGGATCAATAGAACAAAATATGCTCACTTAGAAAATGTGCTTAAACTCTTCACTTTCAATATAGCACACATATTTTTCATTTTATGCAAATGCTGTTATTTTGTCAGGTCCTGGATGAAGACCGAATGTGTGCTGGCGTGTAATTTGTGGAAGAGAGATGCCACCATTTAGTACATATTCAAATGGAAAAGTCTTCCTCCAATTTGCTATCGCCATCAACGGACGATTATAACTTTCACTTTTCATAAGAAATGTAATAAATACATTACACACATATAATTCAGACAGATGTGCTATACTGAGTATGTGCAGCATTTCCTGGAATCTGTGAGAAGACCTAACATTCAAAATAAGCAAACATTACTGGTTTATTATTTTCATAGATAATTGTATGCTGTACTCACAGATATGCATATGGTAATAAAATAATGGCATTTAATAAAAGCCATACAACATTGGATAGAATTGTACATCTTAATAAAACACAATTACTCATATGTATTCAGTTGGTGCAGTAGTTGCATACTTGCCATTCCTTCCAGGTACGTTTCCAGCAACTTGCGTAGATTACACAAAAATGACTCAGACTATTGCTCTATAGCTTCTCCTTAATGTTGTAAGCAGGTGTCTGGATATAACTAGATTAATATTTAAACAGTTTTGTTTGCATTGATGCACAGTACGGTACACCACCTGATTATCCATTATTTTCAATTGCAACGTCATTGATGTCAATGTCATTAACCTGCTGCTAAAACATTTGTTTCAAGAAAAAGTGTTGTTTTTGATTGCAAAAAAACCTGACTAAAAAACCCTAGACATTCAATTATTTTTCTGCTGGAAAGGGAAGGGATACCTTATCTCATATGATTCCGTTATAGGAAAGCACACAGTGACCTGAATGTCTCAGCTCTGAAAGTATTGCACGGAGCACAGCAGGAACTGTTGGATAAAGCTGTGTTTACGTGGTTTGTCCAAGCATGGGACCAGGCTATTACAACTTTTGGAGCAATTCTGAGCCAAAGTAGGCAGAAAGGGCCACGGTATTCAACCATTTTTATTTTTATTTTTTTTACATAAGTTTACTTAACTGCGTTATAGGAATATGCACAGACAATAAAACACAAGGGACCACGTGACCATTTTTATGGGATCAGACCGCACAACAGGAGCTCCACTCCTGTTCAATCTGAAGAGACAAATAATCACTCTAATTGTTACTTGATTGTGTAATCACAAACAATTATCCCACTTCACTTAAGGCATGTTAAGTGATGTGTATTTTTCCATTAGCAAAAATGTGCTCTCACGTAGGAAGTAAAATACTTTGCTCGTCTTGAAAGATTTCATTTTCATGTTTGGAAAATCATTTTTAATTTGTAAAATAGTTCAACCATTAGTTTATGCCATCATATTGGTTGTATTTACCTTGGTAATGACAGGTATGCCTACTAAAATCAAACTTTTACAATGTAAAATGTAGTAAATGTACTTTTGCAAACAGTTTAAAAAATATATTTTATTAATGTGTAAAGTTTTGTTGCATATTTGGTCAACTCAACAGCAAAAATGATCAGTCGGACAATCATTTTACCTCGACCCCTGACAGTCAATGGGTGCACTACTATCTCGATCTTCATACAAGTAGATAGCCAAGTGTTCAGCCTACATCTTTGAATTTCGGCATTCACCAGCATAGCCATTATAAAATTCTATGGGCTTTACCATTTTTTGGGTTATTATTTTACTGTTTTTGCTATTCACATCCAGTTTAAAAAAAAAATGTTACCTCAAAAAATGGCTCCAAAATGACCGTGTCCTATAAATAAACATATGGTATAATCTGTGATGGCTGAGCAGTGTAAACCCATATATATATATGTTTTTTTCAAATATTTCAGATACTTCATAAACGTCTGGAGGCAGTAGTTCTTCCGTTTATTATCTACTGAAAGACTGGGGCATGTTTCCTTATCCTGTTAAGTCCCCACCCCACTTGTTTGGTTTCCTGTTGTGCCCCCTAATTCAGCAGTTCCCGGGATACAAACAGAGAACTGCCTCGCTATTGTTGCTGTTAGTGCTAACAGTGCTGCTGTATCTAGCTAGCTGTGCTACTAATGAACCATGGAGATATGATATGATATGATATTTTTTCAACATTTCAAACAATTTCACAAGTTTCCAGTCTTCATTCAGTTCTCTGTTTAAAAGCTTTTCAATGCCTTTGTTTAGAAACATTCATTTACAATTGGGATGTTCCAGGTTGCCTGCTGACAGGGTACAGCAAATCTGTGATCTATTAGGCTTGGCCAAATGGCCAGAAGATTCACTCGTGCTTTATGCTGTAGTATACCCATAGCTATCAATTTTGGAGGATCAGGTTAAAGCATACAATGAGAAAGACTTAAAAGCAGCATACAAATAATATGTTTTTTGGCAACCCTTGGCTGGCTAGCTAGCTAACTAAAGTGTATTAAAGCCATGCATATGAGTCAGTGAGACACATTAGTTAAATACTTGCTGAAACTTGCTTCTTACTATCAGTTTGCGATTCACAGTCTCTTTTGTGCATAGGAATGTGAGCACGACTGTATCCTCTGGCTTGTTTTATTAAGGGAGATGTCCGTGACTGGGTATCGCTCAAAAATCTGTTTTTGAAGATAACACACCAGTACATGTTACCATTGCTCCCCAGAAACAAATGGCAACAGCAGAGGTGTGTTGCTTGCTAGCTAACATTATGTCAATTCAAAATGTCTTGGCTAGCAACCTAATAACAACCTAAGATACCGGTACCTAAGGTGATAGAATCTGAACTCTGGTTCCAGCTGTCTAGCTAGTTACTCAAACTATCTTCATGCAGTGCATGAGTGCATTTAGATTTTAGTTTTGATTTGACGAATTCACTTTAAAAAAATGTAAATACCATTTTATAAAACAAAATTCAAGAAATTGTGTTGTAGCCATGGTAGGAGAGATATAAATCACTCCATGCCAGTGGATATACAAGGCTATATGGCACTCCCGGGGTGGTTAATGACCACCGAGTTTAACTTTGGGCCAGTCATCATGCTCTGGTATAAGTATGAAAAAATTCTTACATCACTGATTATAATAAGAGAAAACCATACTGGAAATCCAGCAAATATATAATAATAAATAAGCTATTAGACAGTTTCATATTTTTTTATCATTTACCATTTTTTAGACATTTAATGTCATATTTATTTAATTATTATTTAAATATTTCATCCTCCATACTTCACAAGCTCAGACAAATTATCATAGATTCAGACACGTCCTTCCATAATAAGAAGCAAGTATGCATTACTGAAATACGATCGTTCAAATAACGTATTAATGCTGTTTTGTTGTTTTCTCCTTTAGTTCTAGAAATGAACCACCTGACAGCCAGGAGCCTTTTTGAATAGGAAAGAAGAGACACCATGTCTCAGTCAAAGTGCTGAGCACTTTTAGTCCAGAAGCTTTCGTCATATTTTTAATAAAGGTCTGTCTTGGTTGTGGCATTGTGAAGCGCGAGCCTTGAGCTCTTTTTAAGCAAGCACAAGTATGCAGTAACCTTTGCCTGTTGACTTTCCAGTTGTTTTGACATAATGTCAAAAGTTCTGGGCTGCATTCCAAACTGCTCCCCAGAATGAACGGCAGAAACGATACAGCCATCACTACACAGTAAGTGTGTGTTTGATCATTAGGGAGTGAGTCAGGATAACTTTGATGTGCCTTTCACGGTGGCTTATTGTGATTGCAGGGTTTTTGTATTTTCATCTTTCCACCAAGAAATGTGAGGAGAAAAAAAATTCATGAGATCAGACGCATGCAATAATTAAACGTTCAAAACCATTTAAAACAAACACACACACCCCCAGACACGCCCGTCAGTCAAAACCACTAAGACCTTTTGGGTGAATGTGCTTATGCTGTTCAATAAAATAAAAAATAAATAATCTGAACTGTAATTGGTGAACTCAAGCCATATGATCATAAGGGCCAAACTGATGCTCATAACTTCTTAAAATCCAGGAAACAGGAAAATATGTAGGCTACTTTCCAGTCTCCCAACTTTACAATATCCTCCGATATCCTAACCTTTAAGCTTTTGTTAAATTCAGTATAGAAGTATGAAACATATTTGTCTGTGCCCGCTTTGATCTTCAATATTTTAATGTAGACTTATTTGATAAGTCATTATACATTTTGGTAAGTTAAAAGCAGTTCATTATATAGAGAAAAAAAACTTTTCCAGCTGTTATAATTCTTAATTGTAAATTGCAGTGGTCGTGTGAGCATTCAAGACAGGTGCATTATTATAGATTATCATCAATCTTGTTATTAGTCCTCCAATAACTCATTGGTGGAGAGTTTAATTAATATCTGTTCATCCAAATGCTGTGCCAATAGGGATGGTGGGAAATCCGCAGAATGCATCTCAAGAAACAAGCTTAAAAAAATATATATATATATATGATATATGTGATATAATAAGCTGCTGGGACTAGCATTTCATCAAGGGTTTAGCATGTATCAGGGCCTGAGCTGTATCAAGGGCATTTCATCTAGAATGTATCAGGCCAATCCCTGAGCTGCAATGTTTTATTTATTTCTTCATTTTTACTGCTGTCAAAAATTTAAGGTAGCAATACTGATGGTGATTATTATTGACTTTATTAATATTGTACCATGAACAAGACATTTTTTGTGAGTACATGGGAAACCAGCACAGATTTTCTAAATGATGGTGATTTCAGAAGCCATAATGTACAGTATGTATGCATAGGCTATCTAAGTTAATGGCTTTCTAAATGAATTTTTAACATTTTTATTCAGTGGGCACTGCACTGTATCTAAATGGCATTATTATTAATGCTATTATGACATTTTCCACTATAGTTGGCGTTTAATGAATTTGAATCCGAGTGCTGCAGTTGCATGGAAGGTATGTCCACTTATATTGAGCTGTAGATATTTTTTTATTTTGCATTGTTTGGGTTCTATTTATCATTTCAAGTAAAATTGCATGTTTTCACATTGTCTCCCCTGGGCTTACCTGTCCATTCTGTCAGTAAAGACTCTTAAACTCCAGTCAACTGGACACCGTGCCATCATGCCTTTCCTTAGTCTCGGTGAGTGCAAATTAGGTAAGGGCTATACATACAGGAAATATAATACTTGTAATATATTCACAATCATTTTACATTTTAAAGATGTCATAATTGAGCTCAACATTTTAAAACATGCCATAGTCAAAAGGACAGGAGCAATTATGGTGTTCTTGCTCCAAGAAGGCCAACAGCTCTCCTCATTTGCATGAGAAATTATACATTAGGGAAATTTATTTTAAAGTGAATTTTCAAAGCCTTACATCATTGTTGTGTTAGAGACATCGTTAATAAGATATGACTCAAGCCGAGTTTCCATTGAGAGCAAGATGAAAGACTGTAATTACAACAAACATTAATGTTCAGTCAGAGACACAGTGTGACTAAATCTTTTGACAGCAAAGGACAAAATAATAAGATCAGGTTTTTGTCACTTCAGGTATAGGTGAACACAATGCACACACACACTCACACACACACACACGCACACATACATACATACACACAGACACACATATTACTATTTTAATTACAGCCAAGGCACACACACAATCCACAATACAAATAAAGTCATGAAAAGGTAAACCACAAAAAAATGTGCAAAGTTAATTCTGAGTTTCTCTGCGATAAACTTAAATATGTTTTACATTGTAACTGCCTGTACTGTATATGTGACATGAGAACACACTGACATGAGAAGACATTTTCAAAAGTCAGTTCATTTTCCTCAGCAAGTCCCTTTCTGTTGCAAATGTGCTTGGCTATTACAATAACAGGAAGCATGACAATGAAATGAATATGTGGAATTGATGTCGGCTTAATTTGCATAAAAAACAAGGGGAGTAAGAGACAACCGTCTACGTTTGTCTTCCATTAACCTACACCATGGGCAGTAATGTATTCATCACATACAATTCCCTTTTCCCACAAGGTTACTGTTTTTATTAGGGGTTTATACCTGGTGTTCTCAGATCTTTTTTTCATACCGATAGCAAAGTCCTTGGCTACCTGCTTTACTGAAATATTGCTAATGTAGAAAGTGCTACATTAAATTTATTATCTAATCAATCAAATGGGATGCATAGGCAAGGGAAGCTAAGCTTCACAAAGATTGATTACCGACACCAACACTGGGAGTTTTCAAAGACATAAGCTATGCAAAGCACTTTGCTTACTAAATAAGAGATCTTGTGCTGCAACTGCATTTGGACTACCATATCGTATATTGTGGTTGTTATCTGTATGAACACAATATCGTAAGCTGAATGTACTGTATATTACACTTAGCATGGTTACGTTTCTCCCTGCAGGTACAAATTAAGACAATTTGAAAATACAAAGGAGGAGAAAATGAATCTCTTTATGGAATTTCCTTTATGGAATGTTCTAGGAAGTTTCTTCAGGTGCAGAATCAATTACAATTATTGCTGCAGCAGATGAGACTTATTTCAGTCTTTTGTCCCTGTAACAAATAATATGTATTTCAATATATTGTAATATTAGAAGTAGTGGTATGGGAAGTAGTATAATGTTTTTTGTTGTTGTGACAATTTCTTCATTTAAGATAAAATGTAACACGTTTAGTTCATTCTTCATGTTTTTACTCATGTTTATTGTGGTTGTAATATAACCAAATTTTAGCAAGTTATAAATCAAAGCTATAAAAAAATCCTGTCATGTTTGACAAAACCGTATTACAATTTGGCATATAAATACAATTCCTGTGAAGCATTTCACCAACATCTCATAGACATCATAGACAATGACTTTACAATGAACTATGTGAGCTTGAGACAAGGAGAACACAGCAATAGCTGAATACACTATTTCAAAAAAAGTTTATAATAACAGCATCTGAGAGCCGGACAACGTGTTTAAATATTGTGTTATCTGATACAATGGAATATCATTCTATGACCATAAATAATATCTGTTTAATATTTGAATACATGCACCGCTTTTAGGAATATTCTGTGCACTCCTTTTAGAGATCTTTTGGAGAGGTGGCCTTAACGGTATTCAGGATCTTCTTCATGCTGAACAGAGATTCCCATAATTTGATGCAATCCAATTTGTTCTGGTTCTGAGGGTGAAAATACTATGTATTTAATTATTGTTCCTGTCTTTCACTTCCTAATGAATACATCTGTGCTCTCTTTCAAGATCAGGCATTGTGACGCGTGAGCATTCCAGCATGAATAGGGTCATACCACTGAGGGATTGAAACCAGTGTAATTGTATTGTATGTAAAATGCTAAGCTGACATATGACCAACAATTACCATGACAGACACTAACCTGAGTTACTTCATGGCACCCAATTGTTCATGTCATGTCCATCTCATAAATCTGACATTTCTGAAAGACAGTGTCTGAAATTATGGAAAGAGAAAAAAAAGTTTAAAATGAGGGACAAGCCATTCAGTAGACTACGACCTTGGGGAAAATCAAATAGATGGCGAAGTCAGCCATTGATTTTACTGTAGTCTCTTTAGTTCCCACTTTATGATCATTTATGCCTGTCTTTGAGGCAGTATCCAGCGCAAAAGTGTGCCTTCACTGCAGAGACTCCATAGATGCAAAAGACATCATAACAAAGTCCACTTGTCACTCGAAAAATGATTCCATATCTGGCAGCTTGAGTGTTTTGACCTCTGTTCGTATTTTTAGGTGCCCTCTATTTGTTGGAGTCCAATGGGTTTTCTGTGAAAATTGGTTTCATGCAGAGGGGATCACAATGAGCAACCAATTGTCCACTTATTTGGTGAGGGGGATGAGACAATATGTTTTCTGAAGTATTTCTTCACTGACGAAATTGACTTGCCACAGCAAATGGTTGTAGTATGTGTTCCTGTGAATGACATATACTTTGTTTAAAAGTTGTCTGTTGTCAGGAAAATAATGTAAGGCTTTCCTCAGAAATGAGTAAATAAAAAATATTGGCCTTGAAGCATACGTATCTAGGTGGTTTTCATATATTCTTGTAATCCATGCTCCATTTTGAAATGATGAATTTTGGTCTTTCTGATGTATGAAACTCAAAAATAAAACCCAGTTTATTTCAGTCTAAGGATATTTTTTCATTAACATAGTTGTGATTGAAGCAACAAATTTGATTAAGAAAGCTTTGTGGATAGCTCATCTCATTGTAGCCAAACTCTGCAGAGAATATTGAGGTCTAATGAAAACTTATCCAAAATACATCCAAGCTGCCACCTAGTTCACCGAAGAGCTCAATACAAACAATAGAGGAATATTGGCATATTCCACCTCCAGCAGATTCAGTTAAAGCTAGCAAGGGGGATTGATCCACTGAAAATCGGAGAGAAGGGTCTCCACATGCACGGCCAGATTACCCTAATGGCCAACACGGGCTGAAACCCAGGGATCTGTCCATTCAATGGGACCCTGCAGAAATTTGAATGACAAGCTTGATGCAAATGAGCAAAAATTTTAATCATAGCTAGCTAGCTTGGAATGTTAGAGGCAACTACACCACACAATAAGGTGAACATATCAGGAGAATGATCACATCAGTTTTGTAAATGCAGAGCCCTCCAGAATTATTGACACCCTTGGTGAACATGAGCAAAAAGAGATAAATCTGACCTTTAATTGAAGTAAAATTATTTAAAGAAAAAAATCCTTCACAATTTTTTTTTTTTTTTTTACAAATTTCCCAGTTTTAGCCTCCTAACAGAGACAGACAGATTTTGATCAACAATGTCCAGGTACTTGATGGAGACCATGATGTCATGTATCCTAACAAGGTTCCCAGGGCCTTTGGAAGTAAAACAACTACACAATATCACAGATCCTCCACCATACTTCACAGTGGGGATTAAGTTATTTTCTGCATGACCATCCCTCTTTTTACGCCAAACACACCTCTGGTGTTTGTTGTCAAAAAGCTCTGTTTTTGTCTCATTTGACCATAGAACCTGGTTGCATTCAAAGTTCAGTTTAGCAAACTCCAGGAGCTTACGTTTGTGGTTTTATGACAGCAGAGGCTTCCTTCTGGCAAGCCTTCCAAATAACTTGTTGGCACGGAGGTGGTGTCTAATTGCAGTTTTGCAGACTTAGCAGTTTTTCCCCACTGGGGTCACATATACTGAAAATGTATGCATTCACTACTGTAAGTCGCTTTGGATAAAAGCGTCTACTAAATGGCATATATTATTATTATTATTATTATTATTATTATTACTACTTAGTGCAACCAACTTCTGCAATTCCCCAACCTTGACCCCTGTAAAAATGTGTGCCTCTTGAACCATCCTCCTCACTGTGCATGGGGGCAACATACACTTGCGTCCTCTTCCAGGCAGATTCATCACAGTTCCAGTTATTTTAAACTTTAAATTATTGCCCTAATAGTGGTATTTTCAGGCATGTAGCTTTTTTATAACCATTGCCTGATTAATGAAGTCAACAACCTTTTGTCTAATTTCATTTGTGTGTTCTCTGATCTTCCCCATGTTGATGGATGACTAAGGGAGTTTAGCCTGTGTGTCACCTCATATTTATACCCCAGTGAAACAGGAAGTCATGCATGACCACTTAAGAGTGCCTAAAGTGAATAATTTTACTTCAATTAAAGGTTCGATTTATGTAATATTTTTAATGTAAGATCAAGCTGATGAACAACAAAGACATTATTTCATAGCCTTTTTTGCTCACCTTTACCAAGGGTGCCAATCATTCTGGAGGGCACTGTATTTACCAATGATCCAGTGTGTTTACAAAAACTAAAGCAGTGACAAATTATGAATTGTTGAGCAAACTAGCATATACAGTATATATATTTAATTATAAACCATTAGCCTTAAAAAACGTAAAATCAGTCAGTTTCTGCCACAGACCCTCAAGGGGAAGTGAAATTAAGGAAGAGTTGAGGACTCAGTGATAACATTTTTTTTTTTTACTTTATACAGAACAATGAAATGAATGATTAGTTTGAGAGGGTCTGGTAACATAATCCGCTACTCCAAAGTATTTAGACTTGAAGTTGCAAAACTTTGAGAGAGAACTAATGGGAATTTGCCTTGAAATGCCACAACTAATTATTTAAAAATGACACAGATACCCCTGCCAAATAATTGTTGTCCATGTGGAGATGAAAGTCAGTTCAGCTATTGAGCATCTGGTAGGCTCATGCAATAACTGTGAGACACAGAGCCCTGAAACTGACCATTGAGCAGAACAGCTGCTCTGTTCTGATAGTCCTTACAGACAGATGTGAACTTGTCATTAGGACTGTATGACCAACAGGGCTGGTTGACAAGGTTTAAGCTGTCCTCTTCCATATGGAAATCAAGTATGAAGCTGAATAACCAACGCACCAGATGGCAATGATTCTTCCAAAGGCATTTCTTTTTATCTGCTTGCGTAATTCACTGCGGGGCAATTGCAATGCAAATAATAATTCTGATTTAAAGGAGTCATAAGACAATGTAAAGTCCATGCATAATTCTTTAATGATACTGTTGGCTTTGATTTATGGCAATCATTATCTCTTGTCTGGAATTTATTTTTAACAAGCAGAGCCTTGGCCAAGACATGCTGAATAGTGGGGTGTTCACTAAATCATTACTGCAGACCTTGACAGCACAGTATTTTACTTCTTATGAGCATATCAATGTGAGATTTGTGCATAGTGATGACTTCATTGTTTACAAATGAAATGACAAGCCAGACAACTAAAACAAATCTAGGAAAGAAATAGGCCCGTTCTATGGACTGCAACCACATATCATCCTAATTTGTCCTGTTAAATATTGAAATTGCATTGTTTGTTTCACCCGCTCCTGGACCAGCAAGGAAAGGCACATTATTTTGCACTTATTCCTCCTTTTTCTTTTGCAGGCCCAGCCTACATTGGTGGCAAGCACGCTTATTGGCTGAGCCACTTAGGAGCCTAGCCTCAGTTCCTGAATGATGGTGTTCACAAATAATTTCCTTAGAGGAGGATTTGCTGGAAGAGAAACCATTATTTTCGAAATGATGAAAGGTCGCCACACACAAACATGGCTATGATTATGGCTATACTCAATAGGAGTTTATGCACACAATTACTCATATGAAGTGATCAATAAGCTATCTGTAGAAAAATAGTTTTTTTGGGTTTAACACATTGATAAAAGGTGTTTTGTCATTCTGTGTTCACTCGGCTGAAAAGTATCCGAACATCTGAAACAACATCCAAATTTTAAATTAAATTAAATGCTCAGCAATACAACATCCCACACAATACAACAATTTAAATGTTGCCATCTTGAGCTTGTGGATAGGAAGTGGATTGTGTGGCTTCACCCACATGAGTACAATGTCTAGATATTGTCTCCTAGCAGCCACCCATTCAAATGGTTGTCCTTCTGAAAGGCCATAGAAACTTTAGTATTAGCCAGGATGAAGAAATTATGAGCAGACCCTTTATATTTGGTAAACGCACATGTTATGAACCATTTCATGTTCAGTAACCATTTTAAAATGCTTTTTAAACTATTGTATACTTCTGAGTAAATGAACATTGGTAAACACATTTGGAAACCATCAAAAGTTTGATGTTAATAGTGAGTATTAACATATTTTATGTCATTTAAACAGATAAATAAAGACATGGCATTTTATAATTTGAAGGATTGCTACTAGGATCCATATTTGGCTGTACTACATGCTAATATTTTTTGTCTGTGTTGTTCCAGAACTTCAAGTTCTATCTGCAGATTGTATACATTTTCGATATCAGGTTGTCGAATTTAGAAATTAATTATTGTTTTGTATTGCCTCTTTACATGTCTCAATATGTTTAGAAACATAATTCAGGTATTAAGCCCATTGTAATGCAAAAGGCCATATCAAAGAATATTCTTGTGTTATGATTAATTTCTGACAATATGCTACTAGATGCAGACCTCCCCTTCTAATATTCATATGTAAAGATATTGCTTTTAAGATATAAGGTTATTTGTATGCCCTATGTAGAATACAATTGTATAATGTTCAATGACCTGAGTTTTATTTTGTTGTTTTTGCACTGCAACTTTCCAAAAATACATTGTGAACTAAAAAATATGCACATATTATGGCTATTTTCTTTATTTGAGCATTCATAAAAAGAGCACATTTTATTTAAAGCTTTAGAACAGTGGTTCTCAATCCTAGTCCTGGAGAGCCACATGATCTGCTGGTTTCTGTTGTTACTCACCACTTGATTGATCAATTAAAGAGGTTGATTACATAATGAACTCACCTCACCTGGTTTCTTGTGTATAAATTGGTTGCTGATTGTAAGGTGAAAATAAAAACCAGCATATTCTGTGGCTCTCCAGGACCAGGATTAGGTACCACTGCTTAAAAGAGTGTAGAGTAGTTCTTAGGGTATGTAAATAGAGGCTTATCCTGGGAGATACAGGGTATCTCTAGTGGATGTTGGGGTAATTGTCAAGAGTTTAAGCATCCTTCAGGAGGCCTAGGTAAGCAATGCCTCGTCTGGATTAGAGCAGAAGACTCCGCAGGGTCACTTTAGATAGTGCCCTGACTCTGGGTGTAATTGCCATTGCGGAAAATCACACTGTGCCTAGACAGCGAGGTTATAACCTCCTGTGCACTTATGCTAATCTCATTCTGTCATGGGGAGCCTCTTCCGCTTGAGCGGACCAGCAGCCGGCACGTTTCGATTTAGAACGCATCGCACTCCAGAGGAAACCTGAGCCGCAGCGCTCCCTCAACGGTGCAACTTTGCGGAAAGTTGTTCTATCCATCTCGCCCCAAGGATGCCACCCCCCTCCTCCCCCTTTTCTCTGAAAATGAAATGCGCTTCACCCCGAGGTTCGTTTGTGCGTCAGCGGCTTGCTGACAGGAGAGCAGGTATTGGAACGGTGGGGATTCGCCCGGCGTGAGAGCGGCTCAGCGATCTTGGGGCTGCCGCTCACAGCTTGAAATATTGAGCTCCTCCGCAGCCACGTAAAGCGCTGCCATGGCGGCCCAGCTCATTCAGCGACCGACTCCCGAGGATTGACAGAAATGAAAAGAAAGCACTCAAAAAGAACAAAGGGTTATTATTCGTGTTCATTTCCCCTCTCTACTACACCACCTTCCTCCCTTGCGAGACCTGGCAACTGGCAGAAAAGGAAAAAACATCTATTCAGTGAATATGTATGAAAAAAATATGAAAGTTCTAGAATTTTCTTAGCTAAGCTTGTGATTGGTGAGCTGGAAGGAAATCATAGGCACTTACCTCCACAGGAAAGCTGAAATGGTGGCTAAGGCCATGTCCACACTTGAAAACGCATCTTGTTTTCTCCACTTTGGCCTTCCATCCACACTAAGACGGCGTTTTTGTCACCAAAAACTGACCTTTTCGAAGACGCGTTCCCAAGTGAATAAATTTGAAAACGTTTGGTTTCGCGTCGTAGACAGGAAAAACGGAGGCATATTATTGAGTATGGTTGACGTATGAGAAGAGTGAGAAAAGCACTCACTAAATTTCTTAATCCATGAAATATGATCAAATTCATGTCTAAACATCATAGCAGAACATTTCAGAAGGGCAGGAAGCTGTCTATTTCCTAGCCTAGACAACTACGAAATTACACTAAATGTGAATGTGAAACTAATAAGTTGAACACTTTTTCAATTTAAAAAATGACAAGACAACGACATCCTTTCTGATGTTGTCATTTTCAACCATTAGATTTATAGTTATGTTAAAGCGGTCGTGTTCTTTTTTATCTTGAATGGGGACAAAGTCAAGTCCACAAATACAGAGCATTGGGAGGCAATATATTTTTCATGGGACACTTTTTGTGCCAACTGTTGTTTAACAAGAATAACATGTGAATGTAGAATGAAACTGGTGAAATGTTAACATCTGTCGTTATGTTGTGATGTATTTTCACTCAATTAATTTTCTGAAAAAGTTTGATGAAATTGTATTCATTGCAAACATGAATGAATGAACTTCAGCCCACAAATAAACACTGGTATGAGGAACAAGAACAAGAATACATTTTGCATTTATAGTTTGTCAATAGCTTTTCAATACTGGGTAAACACAAAGATAACACAGTATCTATGGACAACAACGTAATATTCATGTAATATAGACTTGCAAAGTTATGTTGCGCAAGTGCTGTTCTACTATCTAATTTGATTGCTTTATTGGAGTTAAACATAGCTTTGTATAATGTACAAGCAGCATTCCTATGTAAGAGACAAAGCGCTTTGCTTTTGTCATCAGATTTTATTTGTTTGTTTCATGATTTGGACATTTTGAGAATCTTAAATTAATAATTGTAACTAAATTACTAGAACACTGCTTCTTTGTGCTTGTAAACAAAGTGCTTCGAAAATGGTATAAAGCTGCTCCATTGCTGCCTCGATCAGGTTTCCTGCACATGCTAATTAACTAAATTTAAGTGCTTAGGGCATTTCAGTGTGGCTTTTCAAAAACGTTGTAAACGTTGTAAAAACATTTTAAATGTATCCACATTAGTATGGACATGGCCTAAGAGAGAGGGAATCTTAAGGTCAGAAAAAAGGTATCTTTTCTCACCACCTTTGCGATCACCTATAGAGTTTTTTTTTCATCATTAACAGCAATGCACTGTGAATATGTGGATAAAATGAAGTATACACCACATTAACCATTAACTTCCCCGGGTTTCTTTAAACAACCTCTCTCTGAATACATGGTCCACTTCGAAAGATGGTTTAACAGCATGCTTGTTTTCCTCTCATGGCTCTGTTTGTGCTGTGCTGTATGTGTGTGTGTGTGTGTGTGTGTGTGTTTGGGATGTGTTTATTTATCAATAAATAGTGGTTGATGGCATCATCAGGATTTACTTTTTTGCTGAAAACTATTGATTACTTGCCTTCAATTAACACGTGCCCTTAACATTTACTTTCTAACTTACAATCATAATAGTGAATACATGTTGACCTCTCCTTTAGGGAGTGGTTTTAACCCCCTGAGGTCCGTGCTAAGCTTTTAATGTTTTTAGATTTTGGCATGGTCTGATATTTATCTCAATTTCATCAATTTAACACACACTTACTCCAAAGTGTTTGATATTTTTATTTGAAGGACAATCACAGCTACATTTGTATGCCATCAATAGTTTGGTCAGTATCATATGCAGCTTGTAAATAGATCTACAAACACACAAGTTAAAAATAGTAAATTTTTCTGCTGTCACAAAAGATGTGAAAGCACACACTAAACTATAGTGACGAATTGTTTTGCCAATGTGCGTTTGTTCACCAAGGTCTTGGTTATGTAAGGGTGTGAAAATAGTTTAGCACATCTGAGATCTAAATAGCTAAAAACCTGTTTTTATCAGAACTGGTCACATTTATTTCAGGCTGTGGGAGGGCTAAATGCTAAATACCTGAATATTCATTTTGGCTCTTTGTTACGTTGCAACACGCGGAATGTTTGGCGTCACAACACGCCGATATTCATAGGCTATATTTTCACGTATTTGAAAACAAGCGAAATAAAATTAATATCAGCATAGACTGTTGCTGGCAGATTGCAGCGTAAACACAGACAAGATGTAAAAAAACTAAAAAAACAAGCGAAATAAAATCAATAGCATAGACTGTTGCTGGCAGATTGCAAGCGTAAACACAGACATACGATATATTTTATAACATTTTACGCTGTTTGAAAAGTATTTTGTGTGCCTATTGCAATTTGTTACATTGCGACATGGAATATGTAGTCACAAGGCGCGAATTCATATATTTTCACGAGTATTTGAAAATATACTCGTGAATATACTGTTGCTGGCAGATTGCAAGCGTAAACACAGACATACGATATATTTTATAACATTTTAGGCTGTTTGAAAAGTATTTTGTGTGCCTATTGCAATTTGTTACATTGCGACATGCGGAATATGTAGTCACAAGGCGCGAATTCATATATTTTCACGAGTATTTGAAAATATACTCGTGAATATACTGTTGCTGGCAGATTGCAAGCGTAAACACAGACATACGATATATTTTATAACATTTTAGGCTGTTTGAAAAGTATTTTCTGTGCCTATTGCAATTTGTTACATTGCGACATGCGGAATATGTAGTCACAAGACGCGGAATCTATATATATTTTCACGAGTATTTGAAAACAAGCGAAATAAAATAAATATCAGCATAGACTGTCCTCTTCAGTTTGTGTTGTTTATGCCGGCGTTTTCACACATGGCCCGACGCACCTCCCCAAATTAGCACCTCGTTAACATGTCAATAGAAGGGGACGTTACTAAAAGGTAAAAAACAGAGTAAAAGCAAGGTTTACTTTTGGTCTAATTAAGCTAATTTTAAAAATCCCATTTGATTTGCCAGTGCTCAAATCGGAAAGTCGCGATTCTAAGGTTTCTGTCAATGTTTTTGCCGCGTGTGTATGATAAAATATCGCGAAGTTAGAAATAGTAATATACTTGTATTGCTGCTTGGATCGGCGCCGATCCAGCCGACCTCAGGGGGTTAAAGGTAATCAATGGTAAACAAATCATACCGTTTTTACGAGCATGAGTTGTCATACCTCACATGGTTAAGAGCAGATAAAACAAGGAAGCCTGCAATGCAAAGCTACGGTTAGGAGAAATTGAACAGTGGCAGTGAAAGGCTTGTTTCTTAGCCTGTTCTTTACTCTAGGGAGACACAGGTCAGGCATATTTCACAACAACTCTTAACTTCACAATGTTTTGTCGTGTTCTGTTCTTTCCAGTTTCTATATATTCATTAGAAGGGGAACACAATCTAAAGCCTGTTTATTAGAGCACAAGAAGCAACCACATTGAACGTGTTATTATATCTCCCCTCCAAACAAAACCACGAGGACCAATTGATCTATGTTATTCTTAATTTTCTGCATCAAAACATGGACTTCAGTGCTACTCCCTGCTCTCCCAAGCACAAAGGTATAGTAAACGATTTTTGGCAGCTGCCAGGACCCGGACTGGCATTAATGGGAATGGCTCCATATTGCAGCCCACCAGTGGGCAGTCCAGTATCAGTAGGAGGGCATGGAAATAGTTTGAGTCTCTTATACAGTGCGGAACGCTTGGCAGGAAATCAAGTACTCTCTCCCTCCTTTTCCCATGCACTGAGCTATTCAAGGGCGGGGGAACTGTCATGTATATTTTATCTGTTCCATCCAGTGCAGAAACTGATCCCAAATCAGAAGAAAAGGGAGTTTGTTTACATTGGCTCCATAACCCGCTAAATGTATGGGTATCACTATACACTGTACTAAATCTAAATTCATATCTTTAAGTTGCTGTGATGATTACATCATCATACAACATTGGAAGTCCTACAACAAGCCCCTATTGAGGTTTTATCTCCTTTTTTACTTGATTGATACTGTTGATATCAGTATCAGTGGTTTTAACTGGCTTCATATGTAAATAAATAAAATAAAAATAAACACCCCAAATTATGCAAACAGCCAGCATTGTGCCCGTCAGTAACACTATTATGTGCACTGTTCTGTCACGGTTGTTCCCCAGATTCACCACCAGATGGCGGTGTGCGCCTTTTTTCCTTAACGCGCTCAGCTGGTTTGAATGACCAATTATCTCTCCCTATAAATACCCGCACCTAACTTCAATCAGGGCGAAATCGTAAGCCATCTTTACGATTTTTAGCCGGTAAGGTAAGAATGTCTTTTTCAAGACGTTCACAAAGACTTCAAAAGACTTCACAAAGACCTTTCTTTAGAAACGACTATCTCCATTTCAACCCCTTCTAAAGAGACAAGAACTTAGTTAGTTGTCCCTTTTAAGGAAACCTTATCTCTCTAAATGGGGGTTTTCGGTTGGTTTCCGTTCGTCAGTCGGTTCGACTGCTTTGGGGTTCTAACTTGTTCTTTTGGCTCTTCTAGCCGTTTACGTTTTTGGGGGAGTACTCTGGTCCTAACGAAAGAACTCATTTTAGTTTCCTGCTTTAAGAAACCTTGTTCGCTAAAATGCGCTTTTCTTTTGGTTTCGTTTTATCCAGCCGGTTCGACTGGTTCGTGGGTTACTACTGGTTCTTTTGGCTAACTGCCTTTTACGTTTTGGACTTAAAGAGTTTTGAGTTAAGGTCTGTTTCATTCACCATTTAATTGTACCCACTTATGGAACTTCTCTCGTGTGTAAATTGTACCCTCTGGGTCGCTGAGGTTGTTTCCGGGTTTCAATTTTGTTATGGCGGCTTTGCTAGCCTCCTGCGTTTTCTTACGCTCTGTGCCATTTCATAACCAATAGTTCCTACATGTGAAACTCACTCGTGGTTAGGAGTGTTCCTCTGGTTTCATTTGTTCAGTCGTCTAGGCTGTTTATGGGTTCTATTCTATAACCAATAGTGCCTACATTTGAAACTCACTCGTGGTTAGGAGTGTTCCTCTGGTTTCATTTGTTCAGTCGTCTAGGCTGTTTATGGGTTCTATTTCCTAACCTTATTTCTTACATTGAAACTCACTCGTGGTTAGGAGTGTTTCACAGTTTCATTTGTTCAGTCTGATAGGCTGTGTACTGGTTACTTATTGTTCTGGCGGTTCTCCTAGCCCTCCTGCGTTTACATACGCTCAGAACTTTTGTTAACCAAATTCTGTGTCACTTAGGTATTAGAAACCTTGTGCGCTAAAAATGCGCTTTTATTTTGGTTTCATTCTTGTCAGCAGATCTCCTGGTATAGGTTTTACTCTGTGGTTCTGTCGGTCCCCCTTATCCGTTTCGAGTTTTGGCGGACGTCAGATGTGGGTCTTGTTGTTCCCCGCTGTCTGTCATCCCCACCTAACTGTCTCTTAGGCTCTTACGTTATTACGCTAAGACCTTTTCGCCTCCATTTAATTGTACCCACTATTGTACTTCTCTCGTGTGTAAATTGTACCCTCCTGGTCGCTGAGGTTGTCTTCGGGTTTCAATGCTGTTTTGGTGGCTTTGCAGTTTTTGCGGATGCCAGATAGCAGGTTAACTTTTGGGCCCTGCTGTCTGACGGTCCTCCCTAACCGTTTCGAGTTTTCGGACGTTCAGAACTAATGGGTCAGGTTTTACCATTTGATCTTGTGGGCTCTCCTAGCTCTTCCGCGTTTACGGACGCGCAGTACTTTTGGTTATGTCCAGTCATAATAATTTACTTACTTGTGTCTTTCTAAAAAAAACCTTTGCTCGCTATTAAGCGTTTTCATTTTGTTTTTCGTGGGTTCAGTCGTCTAGACTGTTTTCAGGTGATAACCTGGTTCTGTTAGCTTCCCTAGCCTTTCACATTTTGGGATGTTCAGTATTATTGGTTCGGGTATTTACATAATACTTATTTAAATTGTACCCTTATTAGAAACCTTGCTCATTTGTTATGGGCTTTCTGTTGGGTTTCGTTTGTCAGTCACTTCGACTGTTTCGGGTTGCAATGTGGTTCTGTGGCTCTCCTGGCTTTTCGCGTTTTCGGACGCTCGGAACTTTTAGGTATTATGCGAACTGTGTAACATGTTTATTGTACCCAATGTAAAAAACCCTGCTCGCTATTAAGCGCTTTTCGTTCGGGTTCTGGTTGTTCAGCCTGTTGGGCTGTTTCTGGGTTTCAACCATGTTCTCTCGGCTCTCCTAGCCTTTATTTTGGGATACTCGTGTCTTTATTTTACGAACCTTTAGTTGTAACTTTTATAAAGAACCTTGCCCGCTAGGCGGGGCTTTGAGTCAGGTTACTAACTTGTTCGTTTGGCTATCAGTGCCTTTTCGTTTTCAGACACTTGGAGTTACCACCCGGTGGGTGTGTTTACGTTCATCCCTAATTATCTTCCCTATTCTCTGTTTTACAGAGCTAGTGGTTAGACGGGTTCCGTCTAACTTTTTGATCCCCTAGGGTTCTGCGAGTGGCGCCTATCACCACCAACCCTTACAGTACGATTTCGCCATATCTTGGCGTCAGCGGGTCCCCTACGGTTTCGCTAACTAGCTTATCTGTTTAAACAAAAAAATTTTTTCTTCTAAACACCCGTGTGGGTTCGTAGGGTCGTCAAGAGTCGCCCCTAAGGGGGGTCCTGTCACGGTTGTTCCCAGATTCACCACCAGATGGCGGTGTGCGCCTTTTTCCTTAACGCGCTCAGCTGGTTTGAATGACCAATTATCTCTCCCTATAAATACCCGCACCTAACTTCAATCAGGGCGAAATCGTAAAGCCATCTTTACGATTTTTAGCCGGTAAGGTAAGAATGTCTTTTTCAAGACGTTCACAAAGACTTCACAAAGACTTCACAAAGACCTTTCTTTAGAAACGACTATCTCCATTTCAACCCCTTCTAAAGACGCAAGAACTTAGTTAGTTGTCCCTTTTAAGGAAACCTTATCTCTAAATGGGGGTTTCGGTTGGTTTCCGTTCGTCAGTCGGTTCGACTGCTTTGGGGTTCTAACTTGTTCTTTTGGCTCTTCTAGCCGTTTACGTTTTTGGGAGTACTCTGGTCCTAACGAAAGAACTCATTTTAGTTTCCTGCTTTAAGAAACCTTGTTCGCTAAAATGCGCTTTTCTTTTGGTTTCGTTTTATCCAGCCGGTTCGACTGGTTCGTGGGTTACTACTGGTTCTTTTGGCTAACTGCCTTTTACGTTTTGGACTTAAAGAGTTTTGAGTTAAGGTCTGTTTCATTCACCATTTAATTGTACCCACTTATGGAACTTCTCTCGTGTAAATTGTACCCTCTGGGTCGCTGAGGTTGTTTCCGGGTTTCAATTTTGTTATGGCGGCTTTGCTAGCCTCCTGCGTTTTCTTACGCTCTGTGCCATTTCATAACCAATAGTTCCTACATGTGAAACTCACTCGTGGTTAGGAGTGTTCCTCTGGTTTCATTTGTTCAGTCGTCTAGGCTGTTTATGGGTTCTATTCTATAACCAATAGTGCCTACATTTGAAACTCACTCGTGGTTAGGAGTGTTCCTCTGGTTTCATTTGTTCAGTCGTCTAGGCTGTTTATGGGTTCTATTTCCTAACCTTATTTCTTACATTGAAACTCACTCGTGGTTAGGAGTGTTTCACAGTTTCATTTGTTCAGTCTGATAGGCTGTGTACTGGTTACTTATTGTTCTGGCGGTTCTCCTAGCCCTCCTGCGTTTACATACGCTCAGAACTTTTGTTAACCAAATTCTGTGTCACTTAGGTATTAGAAACCTTGTGCGCTAAAAATGCGCTTTTATTTTGGTTTCATTCTTGTCAGCAGATCTCCTGGTATAGGTTTTACTCTGTGGTTCTGTCGGTCCCCCTTATCCGTTTCGAGTTTTGGCGGACGTCAGATGTGGGTCTTGTTGTTCCCGCTGTCTGTCATCCCCACCTAACTGTCTCTTAGGCTCTTCGTTATTACGCTAAGACCTTTTCGCCTCCATTTAATTGTACCCACTATTGTACTTCTCTCGTGTGTAAATTGTACCCTCCTGGTCGCTGAGGTTGTCTTCGGGTTTCAATGCTGTTTTGGTGGCTTTGCAGTTTTTGCGGATGCCAGATAGCAGGTTAACTTTTGGGCCCTGCTGTCTGACGGTCCTCCCCTAACCGTTTCGAGTTTTCGGACGTTCAGAACTAATGGGTCAGGTTTTACCATTTGATCTTGTGGGCTCTCCTAGCTCTTCCTGTTCTTGACGCCGCAGTACTTTTGGTTATGTCCAGTCATAATAATTTACTTACTTGTGTCTTTCTAAAAACCCTTTGCTCGCTATTAAGCGTTTTCATTTTGTTTTCGTGGGTTCAGTCGTCTAGACTGTTTTCAGGTGATAACCTGGTTCTGTTGGCTTCCCTAGCCTTTCACATTTTGGGATGTTCAGTATTATTGGTTCGGTATTTACATAATACTTATTTAAATTGTACCCTTATTAGAAACCTTGCTCATTTGTTATGGGCTTTCTGTTGGGTTTCGTTTGTCAGTCACTTCGACTGTTTCGGGTTGCAATGTGGTTCTGTGGCTCTCCTGGCTTTTCGCGTTTTTCGGACGCTCGGAACTTTTAGGTATTATGCGAACTGTGTAACATGTTTATTGTACCCAATGTAAAAAACCCTGCTCGCTATTAAGCGCTTTTCGTTCGGGTTCTGGTTGTTCAGCCTGTTGGGCTGTTTCTGGGTTTCAACCATGTTCTCTCGGCTCTCCTAGCCTTTATTTTGGGATACTCGTGTCTTTATTTTACGAACCTTTAGTTGTAACTTTTATAAAGAACCTTGCCCGCTAGGCGGGGCTTTGAGTCAGGTTACTAACTTGTTCGTTTGGCTATCAGTGCCTTTTCGTTTTCAGACACTTGGAGTTACCACCCGGTGGGTGTGTTTACGTTCATCCCTAATTATCTTCCCTATTCTCTGTTTTACAGAGCTAGTGGTTAGACGGGTTCCGTCTAACTTTTTGATCCCCTAGGGTTCTGCGAGTGGCGCCTATCACCACCAACCCTTACACTGTTCAATATGAACAGTGACTTACACCTGTGCTCTTTGATTAAAAAAACTGGACATTTTCTTAAAATGTTGCATGTAGTTAATTTTATGTTGCATACACATGCAGTGTATCTGGCAAGTAGAAAAAGTTTGTGGAGCAATAGTTTGGGTTCAACCCATTGAGGCATTTTGTGAGTGTTGTCATATGCAAGTTTGAAATCTTGAAACTGTTCATTTTGTTATTAAGCATTTGTGAAGATGTGCAGGCAATATAAGAATCATGAAAAGTGTTTTACTTGCTTTTAAATTGCAAACATAATCATGTGCTGTCAGGCTGCTCAGGTGATACGGTTTTGATGAGAGTATTGCTAATCCTTAGACCCTCTTGAGCCCAGAGTAGCACACAGAGTAGAGCACCCTGAAAGTGAAATGTTGTGTTTCCCTTGGTCATAAATACTAGTGCCACTACACAGAATGGGAATGGAAATATAGACAACTTGTGATTAGATTAGAATGTCCATTGTCAGGATAACGCCCATTCTAATTCATTTAATTTCATTGAGAGTGAATGGTAACTCCGGCTAAACATACAGGACAGTGTTCTAATCTGCATAGCAAGGACTGACCTGAAATGAAGTAACACTGTGAAATAATCTCTACCCACAGCTGAAGGGCTTGAGGTTGCGTGACTATCACACTAATTAAATGAAACGGTTGTAGTGGCGTGTTAAAAAAGTAAATATTCTACGCCCTTAGGTGTGTTGTTCGTTTTATGCTTATTATATTCATCGTGTTTGAAGCTTTTGGTTACTGAGTACTAAAATAGCATACTCACAACAATGTCTTGAGGATGGAGCAAACACATTCATTGCACAGTGCAGACCATTATGCTGTGGGTTTGTCAAGGTGCCTTAAAAAATTAAAAGCAGTGGAGATGAAAACTGAGATCGACATGTCAGTATTGAATGACAAATCCCTAATGCACTGCTATTTAGAAGCCTTCTTAGACATTTCAGTCAGACTGTGTAAGGCTACTGTGTTCAAATAATTTATTTATTTATATGATTTCTCCAAAGTCATGTTCTGGAGAAAAATAACGGAACAAAAAAATTCTGTAGATCCGAGATATTGAATTTGCTATTGACCAAAGGCCGCCCTTTGCTGCTAAATTGCATTATGTATACAACAATGTCATTATATGGAGGATTATGCGTTCTTGAAATTGGGTTTATTCATTGTCCTGTCATTGATGGCTTTGGAGTTCCCCAGATAGCAGCCGTGAGAATTGATTTCTGACAATCCATGATTCACCCCCCCCCCCCAATGTACCACTTCTTCACTGACACTTCCACAAATCAACTTAAAGGCAGCATCTGACAGGCCCTCACAGCGCCTTCAACATAAACACCCATTATTCCTTCAGAAAGCTTTTTTGTCTTCTGGAAAGGTTCAAAGAGAGCACATTTCTCTAAAGACAAGTTACAGTTTAAAAAAGCACAGGATGACATTTCCGAGCACTGGGCAGGGAGGGGGGAAAGCTGTTTCCTTATAATAAATTTGTTTTCCAAAATTGAAAACTGTTAAAAATGTTGCCTCTTGCTTTTTGTTCTGCAGATAAAGATGTGACCCCCGAAGAAGACCACAAACCTCAAATTACCCCAGTGGTCACAAGTATTCTGGAATATCACTGACAGATTTTTCTTAGAGATTAAAGGGTTTTACTCACAAGTGTGGTGCTTTTTATGGATGCAGAGACAAATGATTATTTGAGTGCTTATGGCACTTCTTATGAAAACAAATGTATATACATTTTAATATCATTTTTTGTAAAAGCAGTTTAGGATTAAAGATTCACTGTATCTTTATCACTGTCTCTTGCCCTAGACAAGTAATTATCAATAATGGATGTTCAAATCATGTTTTTTATTTGTTTCCCTCAGTTGAAAAAAAAATGCTGCGTTGGGTGTAATGATTCGACCGGCAATCAGAAATTTCCCCAAATCACCAATCAGAAAAAGCAAAAGACATGGCAAGAATGCACCAAGTTAATCCAGGTCATTTAGGACAGCTGTTATGCCGAACAAGCCTCCCTACGTCTCAAACAGCGCTTCACCTCAGCACCCATCCTGACTATTCCGGACCCATCTCTGCCCTTCGTAGTCGAGGTAGACGCTTCCAACACAGGCATCGGAGCCATCCTATCTCAATGGATTAAACCAGACAACAAACTCCGCCCATGCGCCTTCCTGTCACACCGCTTGACACCCACCGAGTGCAACTACGACATTGGGGACCACAAATGACTGGCGGTGAAAAAAGCGCTGGACCGATCATAAGAATAAGGCCAAGCGGCTGAACCCCCGGCAAGCTAGGTGGGCATTGTTCTTCAACCGTTTTCAGTTCACACTTTCCTACCGTCCGGGGTCTAAGAATCAGAAACCCGACTCTCTCTCCCGGATCTTTGAAGCTCCTGACACCGTTGCCTCAGTGGAGACCATCCTCTCACCAAGCCGCATCGTTGCCCCAGTCCAGTGGGGCATTGAAACCGTGGTTCGTCGGGCCTTACGAACGGAACCTGACCCGGGCAATGGCCCGCCTAACCGTTGTTTTGTACCCTCAGCTGTTCGGAACCGAGTACTACAGTGGGGTCATGCCTCACCGGACATCCAGGGGTGACTCGCACCCTGGAGTTTCTTAGTCGACGGTTCTGGTGGCCCAAGATGGAGGAGGAGGTCCAGTCATTCGTCCTGGCTTGCGCGGTGTGCACCCAGCACAAAAAACCCTGGACACGTCCCCAAGGGCTACTCCATCCTCTGCCCATTCCCCGCCGCCCATGGTCCCACATCTCCATGGACTTTGTTACAGGGTTACCCCCTTCGCACGGTCACACTGCGGTTTTTGTGGTTGTGGACCGTTTTTCCAAGGCCTGCCATTTCATTCCCCTGCCCAAACTGCCCTCGGCCCAGGAGACTGCTGAACTGGTGGTCGAACACGTGTTTCGGGTGTTTGGTCTTCCCTCCGACATCGTGTCCGACCGTGGTCCTCAATTCACCGCCCGGTTCTGGAAGGTGTTCTGCACACTCCTTGGATCCACAGCCAGCCTCTCGTCAGGATACCACCCCCAGTCCAACGTGCAGAGCGGGTTAACCAGGACATGGAGACGACTCTGCGGTGCCTCTCGGCATCCACCTCCAAGTCCTGGAGCCGCAATCTTCCTTGGGCTGAATACGCCCACAACACCCTTCGCTGCTCTGCCACCGGGATGTCACCCTTCGAGGCTCAGTTCGGCTACCAGCCTCCTCTCTTCCCTGACCAGGAGAGGGAAACCGGGGTTCCTTCGGCAGAGCTTCATGTGCGACGATGCATGTTAGTCATCGAACGCACCACCCAACAACACCGTAATCAAGCCGACCGTCTCCGTTGTCCGGCGCTCACATTTCACCCTGGCCAGAGGGGTCTTGTTAACACGGGACCTACCCCTCAAGGTGGAGAACTGCAAGTTAGCTCCACGTTTTGTAGGTCCCTTCAAAGTGGTCTGCCGGGTTAATCCGGTGGTTTATCGTCTCTCACTGCCTCCAGAGATGCTTCCTAGTGGGGGGGGTTCTGTAACGATTCGACCGGCAATCAGAAATTTCCCCAAATCACCAATCAGGAAAAGCAAAAGACATGCCAAGAATGCACCACTTACTGAGAGGATATTTAATCTACTGGCATTCTCCATTCATTGCTTGGACATTGTTTCGTTTCGCCTAGACAAACTCGCTTTCATTCGAATGATCTCGGATCTTCATAAAGTTGTTTCTTGTTTTTGTTTATTATTAGAGTTCCTCTGTTTAGTTAAATCCGTGTTTTGGATTACGTTTTGGATTTGCTGTTTAGCTAGTTTGGTTTGCTCCAGTTTGTTTATCATTTTGTTTTGTTTTGTTATTTGCGTGTCGCCACAGCCATTGTTTTGTTTTCGGTTCCTGCCTACGTTAAGGAAAATAAATACCTTAAACCAGTGGCGGGCCGTGCATTTCACACCTAGGCCTTCAGTAGTGCTCCGTCTGAATCAATCCACCCCTCAATAACTATTTTATGGCTATAAAAGCCATCGTATTGTTATGTTCTGAGTGTCTGTTAGGTTTGTTTTTGCACTTTGTTTATTTATCTTTCTTCAGTCATGTTTCATTCTCGTTCTGTCATGCACTTCGGGAAATTCTATGTTTCGGTTTTTCCGTCTTCGTTTCTAATCTCGTTTTACTTCCTTCTTACTTTCTAATTACACTTTGTATATATTAGTTAGATGTATATAGTACTAACCAACTAATCTACTAACATTAGGGATTTAGATTAAGTTACTAACACTACTAATCACTAATTATCTCACGCTTCTAACTATCACTGTCATTCTATCTCGTCCTATCTCTGTACGCTTCTCACATTCCGCTTTATTCGCACGCAGATTTCTTTATGCGTTCCTCCTCCTCCCTAAAAAACCGAAACATAGAATTTCCCGAAGTGCATGACAAGACAAGGAGAGGAACTCGAACAGGAACAAGATAAGAAGAAAGATAAATAAACAAAGTGCAAAAACAAACCGAACAGACACCCGTTGCCGTTGCATCGCAGATAGATAACTCGTGTATCCAGAATAAATGCCTTTACTGAAGAAACAAACCAGGGGTGCTACAGCTGCGACAGACATAAAAAAGCATCAATAATAACCTCATAAAATTGCAATATTATTTAGGAAAATAGCAACATTTTACTCACCAAAAATCCTTATTATTTGTACACAAAATCCATCCTCCTTTCTTTCCTCTGTTCAATTACTCTGTCGTACAGATTATCCGTGTGTTTCAGTTCCATCAAGAAGTCCTTTTCTATCGCCATCGAAGCAAATGCTGAAAGTCGAGCCTGCCCTGTCGTATTTCTGGCATAAGTTTTAATTCGCTTTAGGGCTGAAAATGTCAGCTCAAATGTCTGAATCACAGACTGATGTTAATTATATTTTGTCCATGAATACTTATTAAATCATTCCAAATGGGTCTGTCCGCTTCCTTTCATAGCTTTTCCCCTGATTGCGCTGCTTCCAGACGTGTATTTTCATATTAAAGCATTTAACCAATCACATTACATCATAGTCAGACACTCTCTGACTATCCAATCAAAGGGTGTGAATACGCTGACGTTACCTAGGCCTTCTAGAAGGCCTTCGTGTCCCCAACTCAAAATCTGATTGGTTGAAGCAACAGTTTGATCAACACTTATTTTATGCTACAGGGCCTGCAGAACTGATTGTGAAGGCCTCCAGGCAGATTTCTTTGACCCTGGCAAAAAATGATGGCTGAAATGTGATTGGTTAAATGCTTTAATATGAAAATACACGTCTGGAAGCAGCGCAACCAGGGGCAAAGCTATGAAAGGAAGCGGACAGACCATTTGGAATTATTTAATAATAAATATTCATGGAAAAAATACGGCCCACCACTGCCTTAAATGTATTTCCGTATTTTGGGTCTCTTTCGCGACTGCATTTGGTTCCACTCCTACTACACTCCTGACATTGGGTGCCTTTGATTTTTGGCTATATTTTTTAATAGAACTAAAGCACAGGTGTGGCCATGGTACTGCATACGTTATACTGCATATACTGCAGTATATTCATGATGCGGTGATTAGTTGACACCAATCCAGGTGTTGCTTTTAAGTAGAAGCATGCTGTGCTGACCACAAAGCAATACAGAAACCTGTTTCTCAGGAAACTACACAACTACAGCCCTAAAAATCTAGGTAAATATGCCAGTTTCATTATGTGGTTTCAGCATCATGAAACCACCTCTACCACCACACGTCATTTTGATTAATTATCCATTCTCTTTAGTTAAAAAATGCAACAGTTCCTTGAACCTATGCTAAAAGGACTTTGAGAAAGGTGTTGTACTGTTTATTGTTTTGGTGAAACAGTTTGACCCTTCCATCCTTGACTAAGCTGTGGACACCCAGTTCTAGATACATTATTAATCAGAGCCAACCAAAATGGCGGCAAAACAGCTGCTTGTTTTTAATACAGCTGAAGACCTACACAACTGAATTTGCCCGTTTGTGTCAATTATCAATTGTAAGCCATTTTATCTTCCGTAAGTAGTACCCGCCCTTGTGCACGTGGGTGTGCACGGCAAACTGGGCCACAGCCAAAAGCATCTACTGCAATATCACCAACTTGACGATCGTGTCAAAACTGGAGAACACTTGCACCCACGCACCACTGCCATTGTCCTTGAATTCTTTTATGTCACAAATTTAAGATTCCCCCCAAAGCACAAATGCATAACCACAGAAATTGTATATTCTAACAGTCCTGACTGTAATGACAAGTGTAGACAAGTGCGGTGATATAGATTAATAATGGAATGACTATATAGGTATTCTGTATTTATTTGGCAGATGCCCGTCCCCCAGGAAACCTACTGCGCTTGCTGCAAACACTAAGTGCAAGTGCAGCCTCTAGCATAGGTTATTCCATCATAATACACAGATAAAATGAGTAATTCACCTTTTGTTAAAGCATATGGACCCATTGCCAAACTGTGGTTATATATGTAAATGTCAAAGCAGATAACATGTACTGATATCGATGGTTACGAGGGATATCGGGGGGGCATTGAACTGAGATGAAGATGATCAGTTATTCAATGCACGGACATGAAAGACTGAAGCCAGTAGGCCATCCATCGCTACTGTTCAGTAAGATACACCTGTTAAATAAATATATGTGTGGCACGGGAGCCGGTGGACCTCCGGTACCACGGACAGCTCCCCAGAAGATGCGAGGGAAAAGGAACCAACATTCCCACTCTCTCTCTCTCTCTCTCTCTCTCTCTCTCTCTCTCTCTCTCTCTCTCTCTCTCTCTCTCTCTCTCTCTCTCTCTCTCTCTCTCTCTCTCTCTCTCTCTCTCTCTCTCTCTCTCTCTCTCTCTCTCTCACACACACTGACGTATCCTCCAATCGCCTTGCTGGTACAGACAGGGACTCCTGGCCCAACGATGGCGCAGCCTCGCTCCCCGACGCAATCCAGCCTGCACAACTTAACCTTGGAGAGGGACCGGATCTCATTGCTTGGACCGAGAGCCATCCGGCAACAGAACATTGAGACATTTTAATCCGGTGTGACTGCCCGGTGTCTCGCGCCCGATTTATTGGCCACGCCTTCCCCAGGCGTGTGACAATATGTTTGTATGCACATTGTTTTTATTATGTGAAAGGGTTTTATTCTTTCCATTTGCACTACAGAAAATGCGATAGGCGATATGCGAAGGCGATACTGTGAGCGATACCCTGGGTTTGGTAGCCGGTGTTTGCCAGACGGCTATCAGTTCGGCTGCACATGCAGTTTCTTCCAGTCTTGTCCAACATGCAAATTCGTTTATTACATTTCCTACACCCGACAGCCAGCAGAGAACTAAACAGGATTTTTATACGCAATGTGGATTCCCTGGGCTCTGCACAAATGTGCAGTTGCGCGCACCATCTGATCACGGTATCATTTATGTGAATCGGAAGGGGGTCCACTCCATTAATATCCAGGTGGTTTGTGATGCACACTCCAGGGTGACACATGTAGGCCTACTGCATGACGAACATGAATGAAACCTTGAAGGCCTAGTTGTGAGTTTGTTATTTATTGCTTTCCATTTAACAATTACATTAAGTTAGAAGAAACGAAATGCATTTTTTTTTAAAGTTGGAAAGCCTACAAATAAGGAAAAAAGAAATGGTAAAATAAAACACTTTCTTTGTAGGTCTCAAGATATAAACTCAAATCATGAAAATAACAAATGAATGTGCGCCTTGTTTTCCCCCTCTGATTTGCCAACTTTTCCGCACCTCCTCGCTCTCCTCTTTTGAGAAGCGCTCCTGGCGCAGCTGCGCAAAACTGTTATGTCAGGAAATTGCCAATTTGCTATAGCGTTAGAGCACTACTATTTAAATTTAAAATAGGTGTTCTGATTGGCCATTATGAAACCAAACCCCCACACCCACATGTATTTAAAAAAAGTTAATCCAACCTCTTTTACAACTGTGCCTGAGGTACACTATCGTCCTAAGTCAAATTGCGTTAGACATGCCCTAAAGCGCCACTGTCTTCGCTTTGCGTCTGCGTTACCGGCACCGTCCTAATTCACCAAAATAGGGCCCATCGAGGTAAAGAGGTACAAAATCAACCATAAATAGTTTTTAACACTGAAAAAGTTAAGAAGTGTCCAAAAAAAAAGTACTGCATACTGTCAGTGTTTTTCAGCACTGTGGCGATTATTTAATCAACAAAACAGTTTACAAATAGGGCCTCTCAGAGTAAAAGCCTCTCATTTGGCAGCATAGGTTGCATGTTTTTTGGCTGAAATTGATCTCAACAGAAGCTTGCTGCTAGTTACTGTAAGGAGGTACTGACTTGATTGCATGTAGATAGCTAATTGGCTATACTACACAAGGTATATAAATTGCTAAGGAGGCATTTGAAAGGAGGCATTTGAATTAGAGACATGTCTGTCGTAACCAGTGTTTACTTTTAATAAACATTACATAAACACATTACTTTACCTATACAATTTACATAGCTTATATTTTACAAACTAGTAATTTATACAACCGAATATGCACTGGAGCAAGAGCATTAGCTCCGGTCCAACTTGAATTCACACCTACAATCTGCCGTTTACAAGTACAGCTCAAAAGTAGTATCCTACTCTGATCTCAATCATTGCAGTCTGCTGTCGGGTATTCAAGAATTCCAGCTCGGCATTTAATGAAAGCGCCTCCTGGGTATGCACTCTAAACTGGCTACGTTTAGACAACACCATTCATGTCTGCATTCTTTCAAAGATAGTCAGGCAGTAAAAAATCATCGTAAACTCTCAAAATCAATACTCTCTGAGTAATGAACAACACTAAAAGATTTGAGACTAAATATCAATGTTCAAAATAATACATAAATTGTAAATGAATAGTATATTATAAGAATATATCCAACCCAATGACCATAATCCTGATTTAAAAGCCAATCGCTGTTGGGACAAAGGAACACCTTGCTCTGCCAGTCCTGAAACCTGGAACTCTGAAACAGCATTTTGAGGGCAGCATCTGGAACTCCTCAAGTAAAACATGATGACTGTCACCGAGCATGACCCGATCTTTGCGTAACACCTGAAACTGGGCTAACTGGGATGTCAATAAGATTCACACCATATATCTTATGGCACAGTATCATAATCCGGCTCAATATGTTATTGCTTTTTCACATTCAGATTCCCATACCAACAAACCATGGAAAAGGTTCAAATGGATTCAATGCAAAATATATTAATGAGCATGAGTGTTTTATCAACCTTAAAATGCCTGAGTTTCCTGAGAAAGAAATAACCACTGTTGACCTTTTTTTTTTTTTTTTTTTACATCTGGCATCTGTGTATCTCTCAAATCCTATAATAACTTGTTATCAACAATGTTCCCGAGGTATTTGTAGTCCTCAACAATTTCAGCAGGTTGACCTTTTATAATAGTTTGTACTGGAACAACTGGATGCTTTCAAAAATCAATGGCCATGTCTTTGGGTTTTTTTCACATTTAATACTAAAAAGGACCAGTCACACCATTTTTCAAAGTCTTCTACAACCTCACCATGGCTCACTTTGATACCCCGCATAAGACTGATGATCACACAGAATAATCAGCAAATTTAACAACACGTTTAGGGCGAGAGGAGGCAGTTTACTGGATTAAAATCCATAAAGAAGTCAATTAACCACCCGATCAGACTGGTTACTGCGTTCACCTTACACATCATAATAACTATGTTGCAACCAAGGTACCATCAAGGTACCTTTAGTTACTATTGTTAATATACATAAACAATAGTCACTGTACTGAATGCCATTGCAACGGTATTTAAACCATGGTACTATCATAAGGTGCGTTCGAATTGGCAAATACATTTGAACGTTCATGAACGGTTTAAAATCCCCACCACCACCCCCCTGTCTTTGACAGATAACTTTATTTATGTATTTAAAATGTAATAATATATTTAGCTGGATGCTCTTTTGTGCAATCATCATTTATTGATTTTACTTTCATTTGGAACACCCCAAATGATTGTTGTTGATATCTGGCCTACCTGTAATTGGTTCTCAGACTGTAATTATTCATATTGATTATTTTAAGTAGTCATGAGAGCTTAACAGTGTAGCCAGTTGTGATTTTGTATTGTCAATAATAAGGATTTGAACTCCAAATATTTTCAGATCTTGATATACATTATGTATATTGCAAAACAGATATGCAAGATGAATGCATGCATGTGTTTGTATTATTTGATAAGCTATTATCATGGCTATTCAAGCAGAAATCCAAGACAATATTAAATCCTATTGACATTTCTTGAAAGACAACATGGTGATTGAATTATCATGTCCCTGTTCTTGTCCCTTTAATAAACAATTACCATATGGAAATGTGTAATTCACTTTAAGCCCTTTGATAATGTCCACATTTTACAATTTTATGACTGATCAGCAAAACAATCATGCCAGAAAAGCTAATCAAATTAAAATATGCCTTTAATTCCTCCTGGCATTCTCCCCAGAACAACACTACATCCAACAAAAATACAGCTAGATGTAAAATGATATGGAATCTCGAAAGGCAATAACAATGAGCTGATATTTGAAAGAGGATGTGTAAAAATAGATCATTTAATAACATCAGTCACAAATTGAATGACGGGCCTTTTTGACGGACAGAAAACAGAAATTGCACACACTTCTCAGTTTTTATATTTTTGACAAACTCATCCACATCAGGGTGCTTGAAAAATGAACTCCACAGTGGCGGGTATACTTCAAGAGATTAAATTTCATAAAGTCAACTGCACACAGGGGTGAAATTAAAAGGCAGGTTATGGATTTACCAGCACATCACTGATAGATTGGACTAATATAACTTCAGCCAAGAATCTGAGTACAACTTTTCTGATGCTTTACTTCTAACAACAGCCCTGTTGGTTTGTTGGATTTAACAGAAAGTTACAAAAAAAGGCATGGAAGGTTATCAGATTGCTAAATGTACTAATATAGCAAACCAAGCAAAGCTAACACTTTAGATGTTAATATTTTAAGAAATAAACAACTTTTTTACCCCTATTATTCTGTATTACTCCAATTGGAATTGTAGTTGTAGGCTTGTCCCATTGCTTCAACATCCTCCATACATAATTTGAGTCCTCAGAAATATGCAGCCAGTTCAAAAAGTTTAAAAAAGTACTATTCACTCCCCAATCCAGTAGTAGGCATCACCACTTATGAAGCTGGTAGGAGCCACTTTTGTGAAAGAAGGTGGGGAATACCTATAGGGTTATAAAACTCCTCGAGGGCACACCTCCTATGTTTCTTGGTTATGTTCATTGGTTATTGCTGTAACTGCACGGAGGCTGCCATTAAGTTGTTTCCATTTTCTTGTTGGCAGTTGTCTTATACCTGTATTGTTGAGTGTTTAATAGATGTAAATCCTAACATTAGAGATTTACTGCCACCTGTGCTTCCAGAGTGTTCATTCCTTCAACCAACACCATAGAAATAAGATACTTTGACCGACACCTGACAGGCTATGTTGAATGTATGATGACATCAGACAAAAGAGGCAGACCTACTCCCTTGTGCCAGTAAGTGGCAACATGCGTTTTAAGGCCAGATATATTATATAGCCCCAGAACCAGGAAGTGACATTGGCTACTCCCACCCAGTTGACTACTTCAAAATGCCTAATGCAGGCATAGATCATTCCGGTAAGTACACCCTCTAGGAGTTTCATAACTCTATGGGAATAGCCTGCATGGTGAATCTCTCCTGATACCCTCTCCTGACTCTCCTGGGTGAAGCTTTGTCCAGTTGTGCACCACCCTGTGGGACTCCCGGGCACACAGGAACTGGCACGTTAAGGTCTAAATTATGGGGATTCACCTTGTGAGCCCACATATAAATATCACTACTGGTTTTCCTGAGTGGTGCACCTGGTTGAAGCACTTGTGCAGAGTGGAGTGCTGTGCTCCATGGCCCAGACCAATGCAGTGTTGACTGTGGCCAGGAGTCCTATGCACGTTCAGACATGGCATCACTGAAGGAGGTTTTCAAAGAAAACTAAAATTATCATATGTAATAGTGTTGTAAGAAATAATTTTGGGAAATGATATTGCAAGACAAAGCAGTTTTATTTAATCTTCAGATCTCAGTAATAATAATAGAAAACATTCCTATAAATTATTAGTAAGACTTAGAGGCTTTTAATATCCGGTCCTGCCAATTAAGTATAATGGATCTACATGGCATATGTAATGAGAGATAAACACTTTGTCAATCAGAGGAAGTTGAATAATGCCTCAGAGGCACAGATTTACATATGTATGACTTCAATATAAAATTGCTATATAAATATGATAGATTTTTAAATGCATTTTTATCCCTAATGTTGTATCTATGGATGGAAATTCCAAGTTAGATTGTGTTCAGTATCCGTACGGACACCTTCAGCCTCAGTGAGAAACGTAGGCTGGACCAGACGATCCAATGAAGCAACTCTCAGAGGAGCCAGACCACGCATGCCGTGTCTATAAAGAGGGCCAGAGACTCCAAACGTCAACTTCTTCACAGAAACTAAGTATATAACACACTATTATTTACATCTCAAGTCTAATTCTTACTCTTTTAATTTAAGAATAATTTATACTTGTTATTAATCTCAAACATGCCTGTTCAATCCATCGTATATTCCACCTACATTGTATTTTGTACATTTTCTGTTTGTCTAATAAATGTTATTTGTGCTATGAATTGTATTGTCTCATTCTAATAGGTTGGACTCTATTAATTACATGACCTCCAAACCTTCAGATACATCAATGGTTCCCTCTTTAAATGAATTTGAACCCGTTCCGAGCCGCTTGATAAGCACAGCATTTTAACATCCGAGGGTAAATCTATTGAAAGAGTGCCCTCGTATAAGTACTTGGGTATTTGGTTGGATGACAGGCTCTCTTTTAAAGTACACGTTGACAACTTGGTCAGGAAGCTTAGGATAAAGCTTGGCTTTTATTTTAGGAACAAATCTTGTTTTTCTTTTAATGCCCAAAAAAAACTTGTCCAAGCTACTTTTATGTCTGTAATTGATTATGGTGATCTTGTGTACATGCATCTTACAGAGCCTTAATTCAGTGTATCATGCATCCCTACGTTTTATTACTAATGCAAAGTCTTTAGCTCACCACTGTACACTCTATCAATTGGTGGGCTGGACATCTTTGGCTACACGCAGACTGCAACATTCATATGTTTTTATTTATAAAGCGTTGCTAGGTAAACTACCTCTCTACCTTTGTTCTCTGTTGTACCTGAACTCTTGCAGCTATTCGCTACGCTCCCAGAAATGTTTGCTCTATAAAGTTCCCATGGCTCGTAAAGAACTGGGAAAAACAGCTTTTTCCTATTATGCACCGTGGGCGTGGAATAATCTACAGGAAGGGCTGAAGTTAGTTAATCTCATACCTCTGGGTGATTTTAAAAGTCTCATACAAGGCATTGTAACTAAGGAATGTAAATGTTTTTGAGATGCCATGTTTCCTCCAGACTGAATAGCCGTCTCTGTGTATTGTTGTATGTACCGTTGACTGTTGTATTGTCTGTAACTATTGTGTAGGCCTACTGCTGCTACCTTGGCCAGGTCTCTCTTAAAAAAGAGATTTTAATCTCAATGATACTTCCTGGTTAAATAAAGGTTTAAATAAATCAAATAAAATCAAATAAAAAATTTACTGTTTAGGTGGTGCCCTTATAAAATGGAGCCGATGCGCTGTCCATTGGTAGATAACCCAGGAGAACACCATTTTTAACAGAACTTCACATAATTGGTGCCTCCATATGAGAAGAGTCAGAACTTATGTGGTCCACTCCTGAGGTAACTAACTCAGAAGGGCAGAATAATTTAAATCACATTAATCTATCTGTTGACTGTCCCATTGCATCGTCTCTCTGTCGAGTGCAGATTAGCGCACATGCTCCTCTGAAGCGCATGCTGCAAGCCGTCACTTCTTCTCACTCAATCCACCAGCGGAGCTGTGCAGTCATTGCATTGGAGGAGCACACTTCATGCACAACTGTCACAGGCAGACTGCAGATGGTCAGAGGAGGCGCTGGTGTATGACGAGACGTGGACCAATGAAACCCTCTCTCCAGCCAGCACTGGCATGGTCAGAATTTCATATCAGTTGTATCCACACACTGGCTTAATGAGTGTCTTAATGAGTCACACAGCAACCACAGAGGTAGTTTTAATTTTGAATATGATTTCTGTAAGATAAATAATAATATAAAAAACCCAAGGAACAATACACATTTTGAAGACTTTTCATGTCTTCACATGTGTAGCATATCTGATGATTAACTCTTTTTTTTCATGGAGGGAATTGAGAAATAGCTCAGTATCTCGCAGTAGATGAATGTTTAATTATTCAAAGTGCAATACAAATGCTTAACAAACGCCTTGCTCTTCGGTTTTCCCCAAAAATTGTTTGCTATGCAAAAAAAAAGCAAGCTTAATTATGTGTTCTTTGTCACAAAGCAGAAATGGAAAATATTGCATTTCAACTTCCTGTTCTCTGTAATAGCATTAATAACATTTTAATAACATTCAGGGTGTTTCATTCTGATTAACTCCCAACAGCTGTGTTAGTAGTGAATCGGGATTAAAAGGTAGATGAGTAAATTGACATGAGAGATGTCAATGCAGGGAGCAGCACAAGTTCACTATATAAAAACTTGTGGTGCTGCCCCTTTGTTCTTAATCAATATTCTCCTGCACGCCCCCCTGCTCTCGTTCCTTGGGGCTTTTGACCAATTTGCAGTTTGTTTATATGAAAACCTTCTGCGAGTGCTGAGAAGGCACAGCACTTGCCAGGAAAAACATATGGTGCTGAGGCCATGTGGGCACCTGCTGGCGGGCCATTGTGGACAATTTTAAAATCATTATGAATTAAAGATAATGATAGGACAAACAAAGCGGATTCATTTCCTATGCGGCCCTCTTTCTCAAAGGTACAAAGGTAATCAGGATGTATGTTTTGCAGTGTGTGCGTGTATGCATGTGTGTGTGTGTGCATGTGTGTGCTGCCTTGTATAATAGTAGTTGTGTAACAGTTGTGTTTTGGTTCATCAATAAAATGTCCCACATGTGAGAAGTATCAAGATGATTTTCGTGATGTGATTTGAGATTAGATACAGAACAGACCTGTGCGAGAGAGTGCTGGTGAAAGGACATGCAATGTGCCATGAGGCAGGCCATGATGAACAGAGCCAAAGTCAATGCAAAAGTGATGTGGCTCAGGTTCAATATGCAAGGTAATTTGAAGAGGTGCTTATAATAAAATCCCTCAAATTGGGGACTGTGTTAAATTATTATGCACAGTTATTGTTTGACCTATATTTGTGAGAGAGAGAGAGAGAGAGAGAGAGAGAGAGAGAGAGAGAGAGAGAGAGAGAGAGAGAGAGAGAGAGAGAGAGAGAGAGAGAGAGAGAGAGTCCTGCCTCCCTTGGGAAGAAATGGAGTCAGCCTCTCAAAGTCATCTTCATCCCCATTCAGCATGCAGAAGGAAAACAAAAACACATACTTTCCTCCCTTTTGTTTTCTTATCTTTCTAGACAAAAGACCCAGTGCTCATCGATTGTAACTGATATGAAGGCCAAAACTGTCTTGTACACCACGTGATGAGTTGTCGCTTTGAATTTTGATGCATAACATCAAATAAGCATGTGATTCCTGGCTTATTTTCTTCCCTAGTTATAAAAAAGAAATTCAGAAGGTATGTAGAGCTTTATATGAATTGAATTAATCCAATTTTACAGCAATCCAACAATTGGAGACTTATTTGGAGACAGAAGGAAGAGAGTGGTCAACAACAACAACAAAATCAACCCTTCCATAAAATCCTTATATTTGGGAGGGCCTCTGACTTTACTGTGTAAATGTATACATAGGCTTGCATTTTTGCTCTGGAAAAGGACACAGTTATGATACTGTACATTTTTGACAGAAACATTGTATCTTTGCTTAAGATAACATTACAAATTTTTCTTAGGTTGCGATATTGAAATGCACTTTATTTGACTTAATTATCACATTCATGCATTGTTCCCTGGAGTCGATTACACATGCAGAAGAGGGCAATTATATGTCCGCCCACGGTTATATTACCGTCCCCGCCTCTGTGCTGTAGCACAGATATACATAATGTACAATCTCAGCACAACAACCAATATTTGTTAATTACACAAACACTTCCCAGTTTACAACCAGCTTTCTTTATGGGATTGTAATTGGCAGAACACGAGTGTGTCATCTTTCTTAAAGTGGCTACCAGAGATTGAGGCAGGACGTAATAAATCACATTGTGTTAATGCAAACATAAATCTCGAGAGAAACGCGGAGAGCTGGCCTTAATGATGATGCTTTGATCTGAAAATGATTACCAGTAACTGCTGACCAACTACACTTCAATGCTGTGACACACAGTGACTTATTACTTTTTGAGCATGTCATTTTTCATGATTTGCATATTAAGCCAAATAGGCTTTGACGATAATTATAGTACAGGAGTCACATTATATCATTTGAATGATTTCACAATTTCAGCAAATAAAGACGTCCCTGTATAAAAAGACAATAGAAATCTTCCACCCCTTTGAATATCTCTTCAACATGCCAGCAATTTACTTTGCCAAGCGTGTGAATGTTTCCTTTCTAGCAAATAATTTGCTTGGATTTTGTGCAATTGCGTTACAAGAAACACAACAAAGTATTCCTTTTTCATTTTTTTCCACCCACTTTTCCATCCATTTTGCTCACACGGGCAAACAATTACCTGGATACCATGCTCACAGCAATATGCGGCAGGAGGTTTGTGTGCCAGGTGGCTATGTCATTCCCAAGTTAGGGGATTGCTTCTCCGTAAACCCTGGGCCACCACTGATCAGATGCTGAATGGCCTGTGAGATGATTGGAAATGCACCGCTCTCTCATTTTAGTATTCATCGTCTGTGCCTGTTCAGGATTCCAACTCAAATCACAAATACCTGGCCTTTCATTTTCAGCCAAGCGCTCCCTCTCCCCCAACAGAAACTGCTGGGTGTGAGAAAAGCAGACACGCAAGACGGGGTGGAAAATGATTTTTTTTTTTTTTCGGCCACTGAATCCTTCACTTGTCCAGCCTTAGAATGTTTTACCGCTGGGTTGCTCATCTGCATGAGAGCATGCCGTGGAGCAATTAATCCATCTCACACCGATGCTAAGGCCTAACCCAAGCTGCGGCCTACCTCCAGGGTTAAGGTCTACTTGCAAGGTGGCAGTAGATTCAGGTTTGTTTGATCACCTCTACTCCCACTACCCCCTCAAACAAACACACACACACACACACACACACAAATACACACATGCAAAAACAACACACACCCAAAAACACACAGGACAAACATCTCGTCAAAAATTCAGGAAGTGTTCCCAAACAATTGCAAATGAATGTTTGGGAAGAGCGAGTCAACAGATGTGCATGCTGACTTTACACCTAGGCATATGGGCACGACACAAGGTGGCATTAATAATTCCTTGGTGCTGCCGCACACCGAGCAACATATCCTGCTTGCTCCAGTTGTCCAAACCGTCTGCCAACGAGTGTAAGGCACCAGCGTTGGAATCCACACTGGAGGGAGAGAGAGAAAGAGAGAGAGACAGGGAGAGAGTCACTCTATGCATTAAACATTCATGAAAGCTCAGAGCGCAACACACTTGTCAAGTTCAAATTGTTTCGGGGCCAAGCACAAACAGCATTTCCCTGCTAATGCCGTACACTCGTAAAGCTTCCTGAGATTAGTGACAAAGACATGTGTCCGTGCATAGCTTTATCAAATTGTCACAGTGCGTAGATACATCTTTATTTAGCTCATCAGTCCAGGTATTTAAAGCCACTGGAACAACTCTAGGCTTGAACTGGTTTATTTTGCAGAGAAGACAAGCTGATGCAGTAGGTGCTGACTACTAAGACTGTAACTAGTTAAGCGGAACTTATTTCAACTTTAAGAAGTAATCCTCCATGGCAGGAATGAATTTGAGCAATTCGTGGAACATACAGGTTTCTCTGAGTGCTTTCTCTGAGCGCATTCAACTGAATCTTGATTAAGAATTGTAATCAATCCAAGCGGTTTCTTCAGCCCAATGCCACAGAGAGTGCTATTTCTCTGGTTGTAAATAGCCATGCAAATTCAACACTGACCAATGCATCTCTATCACGCAGGTTGGAACACTTAGATCTGTCTGTGGGATGAGGCCAGCACTCAATTAAAAACACATGCAGCCTTTGAATATTTGTCAATTGTAATAAATGTAATTATACTATATATAATTAATTATCATTATTCTATAGAGTGATTTCATAAAACATTACTAGCAATGGAAAACGTTATTCAAAGACTTGCCGATATCATTCATTTATGTTATACAAACTGTCCTGTACTCCTGGTCGAAATCATTGTATAACACATTTTACAAAGGAAATATATTAGCACTAAAACAAATGCTCAAACACTGTTCTCACATGTTAACAAAAAGGTCTGGATTCAATAAGAATTCGTTATTCACTTGTCCTTCTTTGATGTTTTCTTCTCGTACACTGTTTGGTTCATATTGAAGAAGCTCACCAAACCGTGTTTGTGGCACTAACAGTAACACTTGCAAGTAAGTTAAGGACAAATTTTAATTGAATCAAGGCCAAAGTTCCAAACCTTAAAAACACCTGAAAGTCTGAAATGTGAAGCCAGATGAATTATTCGAATGCGTGTCTTGCTAAGGGACACATGTTAGAACTCGGCTTGGTTAGATTTCCAGGCAGGGCATTGCTTTTGTACCCCTGAGCAAAGTATTTAACCTGAATCGCTTTAGTAATACTCAGCTGCATAAACAGATAACATGCAAAAATGTGAGCTGTGCTTGTTGCACTGGATTAGGGGGTCTACCAGGCAACCTAAATAATAATCATAGTAAGGCCAGGAGCTTTCAAAGGAACAATTTCCATGTTTTTTAATGAAAATTCTAATTTGTATTGTATGTACAATGGGGGAAATAAGTATTGAACACATCAACATTTTTCCCAGTAAATGTATTTCCAATGAGGCCATTCAAGTGAAATTTGCACCAGACTTTGGTATTAACTCAAGAAATCCAGACAAAAAATCGAAATATTAAAGTCCATATGTAAATAAAGTTATGTGTAATAAAGTGGAATGACATAGGAAAAAAGTATTGAACACACTAACTGAAATTAATTCAATACTTAGTGGAGAAGCCTTTGTTTGTAATGACAGCTTCAAGGCGCTTTCTGTATGAAGTAACTAATCGCCCGCAGTATTCAGGTGTGATTTTGGCCCATTCCTCTACACAGACTGTCTTTAAGATTGCGGGGGGCCCTCTTGTGAATCTGGATCTTCAGATGCTTCCACAAATGTTCAATAGGGTTTAAGTCAGGTGATTGAGTGGGCCATTCCAACAAGTTGATTTTCTTTCTCTGAAACCAATTGTGAGTTTCCTTTGCTGTATGCTTTGGATCGTTGTCCTGCTGGAAGGTCCACCCACGTCTCATCCTCAGCATCCTGGTGGATGGCAGCAGGTTCATCTCAAGAATCTCTCTGTACATGGCTCCATTCATTGTTCCTTCAATGATATGAAGTCTGCCAGTACCACGAGAGGAGAAACAGCCCCACACACACATGATACTTCCACCTCCAAACTTCACTGTTGGTATAGTGTTATTCAGGTGATGTGCAGTGCCATTTCTCCTCCAAACATGGTGTGTTGTGTGACAGCCAGAAAGTTCACTTTTGGTCTCATCTGACCAGAGTACATGCTCCCAGTAGTTCACTGGCTTGTCCAAATGTTGTTTGGCAAACTTTAAACGAGCTTCAACATGTCTTTTTTTCAGTAGTGGAGTCTTGCGGGCTGAGCGCGCACAGAGGCCATGGCGGTGGAGTGCATTGCCTACTGTCCTTTCTGTCACAGGTGTACCTGCTGCCTCCGAGTATTTCTGGAGCTCTTTCCTAGTGGTCCTTGGCTCTTTGGCTACTCTTCTAAGTATCCTTTTGACTCCCTGATCAGAAATCTTGCGAGGAGCTCCTGTGCGTGGCCGGTTGATGGTGGAGTGATGTTGCTTCCACTTACGGATAATGCCCCCAATGGTGCTTACTGGAAGATTCAGAAGAAATACATCTGTAGCCAATTCCATTTTCATGTTTTGCAACAATCTGGTTGCGAAGGTCTTGAGAGAGCTCTTTGCTTTTACCCATCATTAGGTGTTTCGTGTGTGGCACCTTGGTAACAAAAAAAACCTTTTATAGCCCATCAATATATTCTAACCCAGCTGACATTAATTAGCACAGATTGGAGGTAGAGTTGCCTCCTACAGTAATTCATTATGGTTTTCAGCTGGTTCCTTGCCTTTCCTTGCTGTGGTGTACTGCTTTTTCTTAGTGTGTTCAATACTTTTTTCCTGTTTCATTCCACTTTATTACACATAACTTTATTTACATATGGACTTTAATGTTTAGATTTTTTGTCTGGAGTTAATAAAGTCTGGTGCAAATTTCACTTGAATAGGCTCATTGGAAATACATTTACTGGACAAAATGTTGATGTGTTCAATACTTATTTCCCCCATTGTATTTCTTTCTGCAAAAACATTTAATGATATATTATGTAACAAAAATACATTAAAACCTGGTCTTGAATAATGGACACAGTGTACTTCACTACAAAAATATATAGTGCATATGCGTGCTTCTCAGCAGTTTTGGTTAGGTAATGTGGGCCATACTCTGGTGGCCATTTTTAGTCAGGAAACATACCATGCAACAAGCAATCTACAAAGTAAATATACCACCAACGTCTTAGTCTTGTGTCATGGTGCCTCAGCCTGTCTTTCTTTGCATGATCAAATATTTCATAAACAGTGGCTTTGATTGATATTTGCCTTCGTATTTTTCATGGAAACGTATTCATAGAGTGATTCAAAAATGCCACGTTCCATCGCCTATGATGTCATGTGTCCTGAGCAACTATATGGAACGATAATGTTTTCAGAAACTTCCACCTTCCTGGAGTTGTCTGTCAGTGTCACTGCTAGTGGCAACCTGCCAGGGACTTTCTGAGGGGATAGATTGAAGATTGCAGCTCTCAGTAAACCTGTGACAACTTCATCATAGCCAGTAGATCTCTGTCAAACCTAAATTAACCACCTCCAGCTACTTACGTGTCATATATCATATGAAATGGGTCAACTTCAGATTTGTTTTTTACTTCAAACGAGAAAAGTTAATAGACAAGATTATTACTGAGAGCAGCCATGCCATAACATTATTTTTTTTATCTTTGTAACAAAGAAACATTTGTCTCAATTACTGAGTAATTATCTTAATTGAGTCATGTGAGTGATGTGTTAAATGCATATAGGGAGTCTTCCCATAAGCCATTTAATAATTTCACCAATTTAAACTGAATCAAATGTTAGTTGGATAATTGTTTTAAGTCTGTTGCTTGTATATTGCCACATGTGTCTTTATGTACTTTGCAAATGCAAAAGTACAAAAGTGGTTAAATTCTTTATAATTACTCATAATCACATTTCTGTATCATAATAGAACAATTTTTGTTCTAAAATTACTGGGATATTTGTCTGACCTCAGCAACCCGGACAGTTACAGAAAATGCTTTAGTTGACTGCAATCATTTATACTCAGACACTGAATGACTCCAATGTATTTCTCAGATGGTCTACACTTTGCTACTGTCACAATCAGCCTGACAGGAGTCACTTACATTACTTTTGTATCATTCTATTTTCCCTTGTTAACCCCTTGTTTATCTTCTCTAGTCACTACTGTACCACCCACATCATAGAGTCAAAAAAAAATGTTTTTCTGGGTTTTGGAACATTTTCAGATGAGGGGCAGGGGATAATAAAGGGGTATGTCCATTCTATTGGTCACTCATCTGTTGACATGGCCTTGCTTACCAGACACAAACTGGTGGCTAACGTTAGCTAGCCAACTTTACAGTGCCTATCCTCTCAACCTTTGTAGCTAGGTAGGATCCATTTTCTTTGCTACTAAACTAGGTAGCTTACCGTATAATTTTTCTGTGTGTTTAGCTCAATTGTGTCCCACTACTGCAGCCTCTGGGTGGCAGTTGGCTAATGACATAGCATATGCTCGAATCAGCATTACCTGCCTTTGTTATTTCAACATTCTCAATATTTATTCACTCCAACCCAAGATCAATTGACTTTAAATCCCTGTTAAGTCAGACCGAGTCACAGGGGCACTAATTTCCATGGAGCTTCAGACCATATCGCAGCAGGCCCGCACCACCACAATGTTCCAGATGTCTTGTTGCAGCAATTGAGTCTTTTCTGAAGCTGTTTATTATTAATCACAGGATCAGTAGGCCTCAGACTTAAGCATTGCTGTCGTTCCTTTTTAATCCGAGGGCAAATTTGGACAAATGTTACCAAATCTGTAGCCAAATCTGTAGACTGCCTTGCGGAATCCTTTGAATACAGAGTCCCCGCAGATCCCTTTGTGTGTTTCTTTTCTCTCTCATGTGCAGTCCAGTGTTGTGACAGAGGTCTGAGATCTCACATTTCCATGGCATCACACAGAGATCAAGGATGAAAATTATGTCAAGGGCAGATCAAAGTAGTTGATATGTGTTCATTCATTTCAGAGGACTATGAGAATGGTTCCAATGCTTACCTTTACAATAATGTCATATTTACACTAATTATGAAACGTCACTACACTACAACACTATCACTATCACTACAACATATTGTTGAAGTCATTGTTTAAGGTATGTGTATTAAGAAATGTGTGATACTACTCATTTAATGTTTACTGGTATTCCAGGATCCATGATTCGTGGAAATTGCATGAATTATGTAATTTATTCATTGTATTTGAGTGTTTAATTATTTCTGTGCCAAATTGCCAAGTGTAATAAACCACTGTGTCCTGTGAAGTTGTATGAGTATAACCACTTCAGGGTGGTTAACATATCACACAATGCTGTTTATGTTCATACAACTGCACAGCCCATCATGGTTTATTCCTCAGAATTTCATAAAACTGTGACAGTTTAAAAGCGTGCATGTAATGTTCCTTAGCCTAGCCCTTGTTTGCTTTTTCCACAGATTCGGCCTGACCACTCCAAACTCAATGGGGTTTTGCCTCCTTGAGTAGCTGGTCCAGGATGAGAAACACATCTTCTGCCTGTTGTTTGTTTCCTCTATTTAAGATATATATGCTATCAGTCAAAATGGAGGCCAAACTCATTAATGTCTCTTAGGCATAACTCATAATCACATACATAAGTCTGCCTGACTTCCTCTGTTCAGATGTGACTCATCAGCCAATGACAATTTCCAGCCATGGCATGAGGACAAAAGGTGACCCATTTCAACATAGAAAGTCACAGATTTCTGGAGACTGCATGTATTTTACTCCTTTGTCAGTTATGAAGCACAATTCACTTGTAAAATTAAATAATAAAACATAAAGCAGAGGGATCGATCAGCTGAGAGGATGTTCTGTACCGAACTGAGACTGAATGAAATTTGAGCTTGTGCTCTCTGCTGGTAGTGGAAGGAAAGCGAAGCTCTGCATTGTTGCTTCTCACTGCGTTAGATGTTGCTAACACATTTGAGTTCACTATCAATGCTCTGTGACTGTCACTTATCTAGGTAACACCTTAGTAGGGATTTGATTCCAGGAGGGGTTGAGGGAGGAATAGAGGGGGCTGCTCCTCCACTTTGGCTGCTGTCAGGGGTTGTTACCTCCCAAAGCTGGGAGCCTACAAGCCCTTGGACAGGGGCGTTCTGACGCACAGGCATGCTCACCTGAGGCTGCTCAGCTCAGTTGCTGCAGATTGCCTTCATTATGCCTTGTATAAAAGCATAGCCTGCCATGCCTAGAGGAAGTCTTGGTTTTGGTGATATGGAGGAAATTGTGCAGTCTTTTTCTTGTTATTTGTTATTTTTATTGTTTTGACTACCCTGCCATCTTGTCCTCCCACTCACCACCTGGCAAGGTAGCCACCCCTGCCACCCTGCTACAAAGGATCAGTTTTGGGGGGTTTTCAGAAAGAAATAGAGTTACAGAAACTAAGAAATTTGTCATCAGCTAGTTACCTTTCCATCTCATAGTCAATTTGCCTTGCTCACTAACTAGCAAAAGAGTGTGTATAGCTTTGAGGTAGCTCATAGTTAAATATGATATGTTGCTCAAACATTTCATTTCTACTGAAATATAGTGCACAATGTACTTGTGGTTTTGAAACGAATTATTGTTTTATATAGTAAAACAGTGAGAAATGAATGAATGGATGGTTGATTATCAGCGGAAGTGAATGCACTGACATGCTGCTGTGCAGCTGTATTCCTTGGGGACCAATCAGCAATGTACACACTGGTAAGGGTCAAAAGGCTTTGATGTCCTGGTATGATCTTGTTTCTGTGCTCACAAATTCTTGTTTAACTTCCATGGATAACTAATAAAGACAAAATTACTCAAATGCATTACATATATTTTTGTTTTCTCCTTGGATGTTCCCCAGACAATGTGTTTTATCTTATTTTGTCTCTAAATACTTGTTTTAGTTGCAATGGTATAGGACATTACTCATTTTAAACATTAAAGAAATAATTGTAAACCCAGACTGTGTGAAACAAAAATGGGTAATATTTACCTTGGACAAAAAGATTAACTCTACCTTGAACAAAATGCAGTTGGTCATGTTTGACTCACTGTAGGTCTAAGCAGTACAAATCTCTATTTACCATATAATCAGGTATTTCACTCACATATCCCTTAATGCATTGAACCACACATTAAGAAATATATCAAATTCCTCCACAGAATTATCTAAAGGATTCTTTGTTTGATGGCTGAGCTCAAGTGTGTCCTCTGGAGAGGACTCTCTGTGTTATTCCTCTGAGATTTAAACCTTTGTTTCATCTGAGAAGCATTAATCATGCATGTAGTACTTGCTGGAAAAAGGCTGAATAAATTTTTTAAGGTGTAGTCTACCGTCCCTAGTAACAAGCCTGATAAAGTTTTCATAGTGATGTCTTAGATGATGAAGAAATGATCATTGCTAGACAATGTCTAAATTACACCCCTTACCAAATTAGCACGGAATTATTATACCAAAAATTCACCCTGGAGTCAACACAAGATTTGGGCTAAGCTGTTATCCCAGATTTCCAGAGAGCCTTGGTTAGCGCTGGATCCAACATCAGGAGTCAGCTGTGAAAACAGCCCTGCATGGAGAGGATGATAGCATCGGACTGTTTCCCGCTATTTGGTGTGAGACTAGGCTCAGTAGTCTGCAGAGTAAGATGGCTGCAGCATGGTCATGCAGCAAGGCAAGTGCTGCAGGTCGGCTACTGCAAACACTCTCGCCAAGTTTCAACTCTCTCTCTTCTACCGTCCAAATTGCAAAAAAACGCTTTGTGTTTAAACCATATCCAAAACCAGGGTATTGCAGAGATTTGCTAATCGAGCCCAAAGAGTATTCTTCTTAAGCTATGTGATTATTCTCCTGATCCTATCCGTATGGGAAGGATGGCTACTCTTACCTGATGGCTACTCTTCTGTTCGCGGGAGATGTTCAACTGAATCTTGGACCCAATCCTACCGGCAACCTGTAGTTCTCATTGGGCACATCCAACAGTCGAGGTAATGCCTATGTGGGGTGGGGGGATTCAGTGACTGAGTCCTCCCAGCAACGTGGAACACACAGTCCAACAACTTGCAAAAGCATGTGTGCAAATGTATTAAACGCTTTAAGCACTGTTGAAATGGGTGCATTCAATTGTACATTGGATTATGGTCATCTGGGTTTCAGAATGGAGCTACACTCAAACAACTTGATTTCACCTTCCAAACTATGAATTATGCCAAAGCGGTCTGGGAGCCGAGGGTCAAACCAAAGGGATTGCTTGGGGGTCGTCACTTTAATGCCCTATGAACTATGATTCAGCACAAATCCATAATGCATACATTCATAGAGCGGTTTATGAGAGCCATTCTGCGGACATCTGTGGCAACAAATTCCACCATTTTGAGCCCAATCAGATTCTCCAGAAGCTCAGGAGAATACAAATTGTGCCACCTGCAGTGCCACACCCATTATTACACAAATCAATTAGCCATTGAATGCGCTGTCCTGAAAGCTAAAATGCTTCAGAGCCTCTGATAAAGTCATGTATAATAAGTCAAGCTTCATATGGATATACTGAATATATGAATATTATCCACATGAAAACTCTGTAAAACAAAACATGTAAATCCATGCGTTTTCAGCTGACAGCCAAACTTGTAGCTTTCATTGGAGCATATCATGTACCAATTGTATTACAAAGATCCAGGAAGAAAGGTGTGTATCTTGTCCTCTGGGCAACAATAGGCTCAATTGCATGTCAATCGCTGAGGCTAAATCCTTTGAAATGGTATGTCATTTGCCTGTGTTAGGTTCGGGCCGGGCGTGCACGGTCACGTCCAAAAAACCTGTCTGGTGAGAGGTGGCATTTCCCTTATATGGAAGAAGGGAATAATTGAAGCAGCTCGGGTGAACTGGAGACAGGATAAACAAGCCGTACAGAGGACCTTAAAGAAATAGGCGAGAATTAATGGAAAACACACAGAAAGCACTACAGGCCTTATATAATTTGATATCTGCACCAAATTTGCTGCACATATGGTATACAGGTTGCGGATGAATGTTTTGCACATTTCTTAATAATTTGTCATGAAAAGTACAGTATGAAATGATTTATGATTTTTTTTTACATTTTCATGTACTGTTAGCTGGCTCAAATTATTAGTATGTTTATGTATCTGAAACCTGGCTAAAACAGACATCACCTGTGGCTGCTTTGGCAATGCTTTTTGCAATGATCCAGAATCTTCTGAAAATATAGAAAATCAGGCAGGGGTGATGGGCCTGATTTATTTAAAGGCCTGTATTAAAAGCAAACAAGTTGAAATCAAATGGGTGCAATGGATATTGAATGTATAGCAGTGTATAAGTTTGTTGCCACAAATATTCTTTATGGTAATTGGTATATATTGACCACCATCATAAAACAGTTTCTTCTATGAACATCTAGAACCATTCTCAAGGAATTTGATACTCATATTTGGAGATTTAGCATTTATTTATTTTGACACTGAAATCAGACAGAAAGAAACAAAGAAATAACTTGCTGATTTGATCTCAATCAACTGCTAAATGGACCAACCAAGATAACTGATAAATCAAAAACTGTTGTAGTTTAAAATGTAAAATTAAGTTGGGGAAAAAACAGATGCTTTTCTCAGTAGGAAACAGATCCATGTTAGTTTAGTATTTCTGCATGATACTCTGTCCAATTATGTAATTCATATTATTGTAGTTAGCCAAGCCATGGCGCTTCCTCTTCATTAGTGATGATGAAACTGCCATTATGGCAACCGGTATTAAAGGGGGAAAAGCTGATGATCTGATTGGCCATAATGAACCAAACCCTCACCAGAGCCACAGGTAATTTATTATTATTATGCTTTTACAACTGCACTGCATGTGCTCTACCATATGTTGTCACAAAACTACCAGAATTTATAAGGATATTCCTTAAAATGCCTCTATCCTGGAATGGTGATATTGTCTGTGCAATGTGCTTTGATAACTTAACTAGAAAATGTAATTTGTTTTAAGTGTAGAGAAAGGTCACAAGAATGATAAAGTACCTTGACTCAATGAGAAATAGTGGAGCTTGATGAATAAATAAGATTTTTCTCTAAAAACCTTTAAATCAAGATAATTTTGTACATGTTCCTGTGATGACTTAAAGTGGCAACTGAACTAAGAAAGGCCAAAGCAAACTTCTATGCAGAGTTAATTTCGGAAAAAGTTAATGGAAATAGTAAATTAATATGGAGAAATCTTAACAGCCTCTCTTGGAGAGAATGCTGCAACACAAAAAGGAGATATTAATTAAATGAATTTTAGCTGAAGATTGCCTTTACATTTAATCTTTTTTTTAAATCAGTTCAAGACATAACATAAACAAGGTCTTAAAAATCTTTAATTTTCTGTTTTTAACATTGCTGGTGTCACAAAACAAAAAGTGATATAAAATGTTAAGTCATTTCATAAACGCAAATGCCAAGGATGTGTATTGGTTAACTACTTCTTCATGAAGACCTATTCCAGTATCCTAAGCATTCCTGTTACCCATTTAACATATCAATAGGTCACACAACTTTCCCCGATTCTTGTATTCTCTGCTATTGTGACACCAATTTATATTTTTGCTTAAAAAAATGTCACAGACTGGGTAATTTTGTCATCTAAAATAATTTTAACTCTCTTACTACCAAAAACAGTATAACACCAATATAAATACCTAAAACTACAGAACACAGAAGCACAAACATATAAGCGCTACTAATTATGAAGTTGGATTACTTCCTATAGTGTATTTTTTTCTTCTAAAATTTTCTGATTTATTTCCTGTTTTTCTCCCAATTTAATGACCAATTACACCTTATCGTTATTATTATTTTGCCCTCCCCACACCAACTCGCTGCCCATCTCTACGAGACAAGCTAATTAATCTCTTAAGGCATCTCAAACTCAAGATGAAATTCGCCCACCGCACATTCTGGAGACACCCTTATGCGCTTCTTGGTGAGTTCATGCCAGCTCACCCTCCCCCCACCCCCTGGGGCAGACAGCCAAACACCGCTTCCGATCGGGGCTCCCCGCCAGGGCCGGTCTGGCACAGTCGGGTTTTGAACTGCGACCATGATAGACCTACAGTGTATTTGATAGCTCCTGATCCACATTATTTGTTTTCATACACATGTTAATGACCTCAAATAGGATACCTGTTGCAGGCATAAAAAACTGTGCTATTTGGATCCAAGCTAAGCGACCAAGACTTTTCACATTGATGATAGAAAATCTGCTGGATACCACTTAAATGTGCAGTTTTGTTGTCAGATTTCAATTTCATACAAGGAAAGTCATATTTCAATATTCAAATATGATACAATTCAAAGTATCACTTGAGTCTTTATGAATATCATGCATGAGAGAGGTCCTTAATTGGAAATCTTTAATTAAATGTTTCAAAAGACACTCAACACCAGAGCTCAGGTGCTGCAAGACTGTACCATAATTGATGCCCTGATTGTTTTTGTTCAAATCATAGTTTACATAAATGTCAAGCAAATGTTTAATTATTGAATCAACCGCAGCTTTATTGGCCAATTGCAGTCTGCGTGTGTTATTTTAGTATGTAAAATATATCTGGTATATGACGCTGTTTAGGTTTAGTATAACTGGACATTATTTGTAAGGCATGATTGAGATTGCATTATAAATCAAATCTAGATTTTGTTCTAAATACACTGTTGTCTTAACAATTTGAAGACACCGTATGTATGGTTGTATTAAAAATTGGTCTTTTATATACATCTGGACAGGCTTCTCAGACATATGTCATCTGTCTACTTTTTCATGTTTTATTGTTCAGCCCATGGCATGATACCTAATAATGGAAATAGGATAGGATAATAATAAGATTACATTCAGCCAGTAACCTGTTTGTGTCTGACCTTTCTTCGCTACATTTGTAGGAGTGTGGTCAAGTGAACCTTTTTCCTGTCCTTGTGGAAATCGATCAACGAAGCCTCTGAAGGAAAAAAAAAAAGTAGACTCTAAAACTATAAAAGCAGAATACAGCAAAGCAAATATTTCCTGAAATCTTTATGCTGATTTGCTAACACTAATTACCATAGCATGCGCTCTGATAACGAATTCCCCCTTATCCTCTCACACATTTTTAATGGCCCTCTAAATTGCAATGACAGCTACAAAGCTTAATGAACAACCAGAAATGTTAACCAAACATTCTTTATAGGGCAAAAGGAGAGCAATGCAATGCAGCAAATTGATTGATATATACAGGTTGTTAGCATCTCTCGGTTTCTGTGCTATTAAATGCGGGTTTCCTCAATCTGAACAACCACATTAATCAACTCATTGATTAGGGACCCATAGCCGCTGGCGTTTCTTACAGCTACACAACAAATAAGATGCAAAGTCTTCGATCCAGAAAGAATTTACGTTCTAGGAATAATACTGTCCCATAGCACCAGGAAGGGAAACCCCTGAACATTAACTACAATAATTTAAACATATGAGCAGAATCTTACTGAACCTTAATCAATATCATTTGCATTTTTACTGTGAGAGAAAAAGATAATACAATGAAAACTCAGGGGCAATATGAGGACATGATGCTGAATTTAAGCACTATAGCCTTTGGGTAAGAAACAGAATTCCTGATATGAATGACTATTTTAAATTTTACTGTAGCTATATTCCAAAATATAGTAGCTGTATATCCATCTACTTTACACACATATCACTGCCAACTGTACCTTTACTTCTGCACTTTGTTTGATCTAAATGTGGATCAGGAGGTGGCTACACTTCTGGTGAGAACAGAGGGAGTGATCATACCAAGCTTGGTAGATGGGTTAACCTTTATTTCCCAGTAGAGTGGTGACTGTTTCCTGAAGCTTTTGTTGTCTGGTGGGCAAGACTTGTTGGATGCCTTTTGTCAATAAAGCATAATATCTAAAAAAACCTTTTGTGTATAACTGTGCAGTTGTTCTTGGATGTCTATTTGAATAAAGAAGCTTGCTGTGTCACAGACAGTTTAGGAAATACCACCTAACGTTACGTGTGCTGTGGTCCCATTTCGGCTTTTGTTTTGTTGTTCTCCCATTTTGTATTTTGTTTGGGAATAGTTTTTTGCCCTTTACCGTTTGAGAAATGCAGAAAAGCGAATTAATGAAACTAGCTACAAGGGACAGGGAAATGCAGGCCCAGCCTCGTGGCAACAAACTTTTATTTAATTGGCTGTGTACACTCATAATTTTTCTTAGGTTAGTTAGCTTCCTAACTAGTCAGCCAGCAAACCATTACAAAGGCTAGGTCTGGGTGAGGTCCAGGGTATACTCCAATGCATTGCCTGCCTAATATAAAATACTAATATGCTTGAACAATTTTAATTTTGTTCTGAAATTCAATGCTTAATAATGATTGTTTTTACATCATGCTATATTATTTAGATATATTTTCAAATTTAGAAATGTATCGAAGGATCAAACTGGAAAGATCTCAAACACCAGAAGTAGGAGAAATGAATCTGTATTTTTTGGAGCGAGACTTTGAAAAATTCATTTCACAGCTCCCTCCTCACTTCATTTTGTCAAAATTTGAAAGCAAGTGAACCATGCCACACCAGGAGACACAGTTAAAATGAACAGACATCTAAACGTTGTAAAATAGAATGTTTTGAGTTTACTGATGCCATTGTCGTTCAATTCAAATGTGAAACTGTGCCAGAAAAGTTTGTCGATAATCCTTTTTTTTGTGTGTAAATTATGTTTATTAATATATTAAATCCAGCCAAGCCTAAATATCACCTGTGTTATATCCTGCTGTAGAACAACTATGAAATATATCTCTATAATGTCCATACTATGACACTGTTGGCTTGTTCAAAATATCAGAAACCACATAAACATCCTGATAATGATAAATATGCGCCAGCCGATCATCAGAGTGTATGGCACCCCTGCACCTTTCAAGTCAGAAAAGCCCAGTCAGTACAAACAAGTGTGAGTTATTGACCGCTTTTAGAGTGTGATTACAATGCTGTGAAGGCCTCATGCTGTGATGGAAATTATTGGTGTACACTGATTAAATGCACAAAAAATCTCATTGAGCAAAATAGATAAATATAATTAAATCAATGATTAGGGCCACAATTTTGACAGAGCACAGCCTCCCCATGAAAGTGCTATCTGGTAGATAATGTTTAACATAAAATTCCCTTAAACCAGCCACCAGCATTGAAACCCCAATCAAAATGATATATGAAACCATTTCCACAAACCAAACACACCTCAAAACATTATTAGAGCCGTTCCCTCAACATATTAAGGTGTAGAGTGCTGAAGGCACAGAGGAAAAAGGCTCCCTGTGTGATAGAGTGCCTTCCTCTTCAGGTCTTTCTCATATAAAATGAAAAATACAGAAGATTTATTAGTTTAGGCCTTCTTAGAACCATTCTCAGAGGTGGAGGGAAGTGTGAGGTAAATTTTAGTTTAGCTCCAAGGTGACAGGTGTGCATTACAAGCGTTGGTGACGCCAATTTCCTGCCTGTACATCACAATTGTAATTAATAGGAATGGAGTGGAACTAAATATGTTTTTATTATTGGATAAAAAGGTCAGAAGGTGAAATCTGCAGTGTTTAAACAGCAGCATATTGCTGAAAGTGACAGAGCTCATGCGCTTTCCATTTGTGTCAGGCCCCAGCCCCCACCAACACCAGAACTTCAATATATGAAGGTAAACAATACAATTTCCTGTGAGTTGAAACACAGCACATTGAGAAAATGATTGACATTTATGTAGTAAATAGCGCAAATGGTATAGTAAAAAAAGCAAACAAAATTCACGTCTTACTTTTATTTGGAACTGAACTAGATATCATTGTACAAACAATGCAAGACATTTTTGAGAGTTGGATAACATTTTTAAAGGTTATATAAAGATATCAGTTTTTCGCCTGATATTTACATAATGAAAGTGTGTGTGTGGAGGAGGGGGCTCTATTTCCTGATGCCATAATCCAAGGTATATGCTACCAACTGTCGTTATTAAATCTGTCACTTCTAAATCAAAAGCTTTCATGTTCAAATGTTCATGCCAAAATATCTCAGCAGACTTCAGTGAACCTCTGGTTACTTTGGCCCTCCAGCTCTAAAATGATGCCATGCAGTCAAATGAGTGATGTGCAATTCACTGGGGTAATACAACTTTAATATCTCCCCAGGTTTTAATAATACACTACTCTCCAAGGCTTCTCGTGTCTAAAAATGTGTGTTTGACTTGTTAAACAGTGTAGTCATCACTTACTGCCTAAAACTGTGCCTTCATGTAACATTTATTATTATAGTTTTTATAGGATTAGTAACATGTACAGTAAATCCCTGTGGATTTAAAAGCACACACAACACTACACAACACCATTTTGGCATTTGGGTGCAAACTATTTACTCTAGGCACTGTAGCCACCGATATTATGACTTTCACAATGTGCGCTATCCCAAAACTTCCCATTATAAATGAATTGCAGCTGAACTTTTCTGTGACCTTTTCACTCTTCAGCCCAGACTGCTGCCCTCGCATGTAATGCACCAACTCTCGAATCAGGCTTTGCACTTTAATAATAACTGTAGCCTTTGCCCTCTCCTCAAGTAATTAGACGGGGATCTAAAGGGAGTAGAATACCAGGGTCCAACCCTCTCATAGACCTTCAGTCTGCTTCTTTGATGTTCAAATGTCACCCCGACTACCCTAATGCTGGTCAAACTAAGGCCCGCATAATGCAAGCCACTGTAACCAATATATTCGCTGTACAAGGGGATTTAATGAGCCTTTCAACTGCCTTTTCAACTGGATATGCATGTCTGAGTTTATATACACTTTACGAATGATTGTGTTTGCTGTTAGATTAGAGCTCTCCTTCCAAAGAAATTGCAGAGGATATTATTTGTATGCTGAGCACACCTTGAAGTCGCATAGACACAGGGCGTAAGCTTTGCAAATGCAAATACCCCAAAAATACAAAATTGTATAATCCGTTCTTCAGGCAAAGCACTGATGCATAACAACATCCGTGTCACATCCCTCCAAGCTCCCATAAGAGCCGCCGTATAAATTCAACACGATCGCTGAGCAGTTGATATAAAAGGTAAGAGGGCTCAGTGTAGATTCAGCCCTTTTAATCTTACACGTTGAGCGTTCCCGTAGATACACCTGTGACACCTGGCTGCCTCAATGTGCGTCTATGTCAGTCATGGCACGCGAGGCCGACTGATGCTCACAAATATTCATGGGATCCAGAGCCCCCCTCTCCGCCCTAGTGATGTATCACTCTTTATGAGGATTATGCGAGCTGATGCAAAACAGTGGTGATAGGAAGTCATCCCTCACCCCGGTGCCAGAGACGACAGGAGCTTCTTCTGGTGGGATGTGGTTAATTTCTGTGTTGGACACAGTGGCACTTCAATTTTTCCCCTGTAATTACATGTTGTTAATCTTACATAATTGATCTCGGAGCGAAAAAAAACCCTTGCGTTACTTGCCGTTTCCGAATGCTTTGATGAAAAAAGTCCACGCCTAATTATGGTTCAATTAGGACGTTAATCTCGGCGGCTGCGTGTGAGAGCAACGCTATCAGTTGCCGGGTTTGAGCAACGATCCTGTTGCATTTCATCACCAAAGCAATGGAAGGAAGCTTGTTTTCGCTACCTTAGCTGTTAAAACCCAAATTAATCAGCGTTCAATTCTTCAAGACGAGTAGTAATCAGTATGCTCCTGATCAGAGATTAAGCTATCCATGATGATGAATTCCTTGTAAACCGGACAAGGCAAGTGATTTGACTGTGTATGTCTTGGACTCAACCTGCATCAACAGGTTAAATGGGAGTCTTTAATCACTGTGATGAGTAAATTACATTATATATACACTCAGTGGCCACTTTATTAGATACACCTTTCTAGTACTGGGTGGGACCCCCCTTTGCCCCCAAAACAGCCTGAATTCTTTGTGGCATGGATTGAACAAGGTGCTGGAAACATTCCTCAGAGATTCTGGTGACATGATAGCATCACACAGTTGCTGCAGATTTGTCGGCTGCACATTCATGTTGCAAATCTCCCGTTCCACCACATCCCAAAGGTGCTCTATTGGACTGAGATCTGGTGACTGTGGAGTCCATTGGAGTACACTGAACTCATTGTCATGTTTGTGGAACCAGGTTGAGATGACATGTGCTTTGTGACATGGCACATTATCCTGCTGGAAGTAGCCATTAGAAGATGGGTAGACTGTGGCTATAAAGGGATGTTCATAGTCAGCAACAAGACTCAGGTAGGCTGTGGCATTTAAATGATGCTCAATTGGTATTAAGGGGCCTAATGTGTGCCAAGAAAACATTCCCCAAGCCTGGCGGATGGCGCAGCGGTCTACTGCACCACGCTTCGGAGTGGTGTGCGCTGCCCGTCAGGGACGTGGATCAAAACCCGCGTCTCTACCAGACCGGCCCTAGTCGTCAGCCCGATCGGAGGCGGCATTTGGCTGTCCGCCTCCGGGGGAGGGGGGAGGGAGAGCCGGCACGAGTCCGTCGAGGAGAAGGTTAAGGAGTCCGTGGAAGATTTCCCGTCTCGAAAGAGGCGGGAACACTCAACCAGGAATGTGTGTCTCGATCCCGGAGGATGGGCGACGGACTCGTGAGGGTGGGGAATTGAAGTAAATAGAGGGTTTAATTGGTAACCAAATTGGGAGAAAAACGGGGAAAAAATCAGAAATAAATGTAGAAAAAAAAAAAAAAAAACATTCCCCACACCATTACATCACCACCACCAGCCTGAACTGTTGACACAAGGTAGGATGGATGCATGGATTCATGCCAAATTCTGACCCTACCATCTGCATGTTACAGCAGAAATCATGATTTGTCAGACCAGGTGATGTTTTTCCAATCTTCAACTGTCCAGTTTTGGTGAGCCTGTGCCCACTGTAGCCTCACTTTCCTGTTCTTAGCTGACAGGTGTGGAACCCGGTGTGGTCTTCTGCTGCTGTAGCCCATCCACTTCAAGGTTCGACGTGTTGTGCGTCTGCATACCACTATTGTATCACATGGTTATTTGAGTTACTGTCACCTTTCTGTCAGCTTGAATCAACCTGACCATTCTCCTCTGACCTCTCTCATTAACAAGGCGTTTTCGCCCACAAGAACTGCTGCTCACTGAATGTTTTTTGTTTTTCACACCCTTCTCTGAGAGACGAGTTGTGTGCAAAAATCCCATGGGATCAGCAGTTTCTGAGATACACACACCACCCCGTCTGGCACCAACAATCATTCCACGGTCAAAGTCAATTAGATCACATTTGTTCCCCATTCTGATTTTTGGTCTGAACAACAACTGAACCTCTTGACCATGTCTGCATGTTTTTATGCATTGAGTTGCTGTCACATGATTGGCTGATAAGATAATTGCATTTAGGAGCAGGTGTACCTAATAAAGTGGTCACTGAGTGTAGATGGATGGATAGATGAAAATACTGACACAGACCTACTGTATACATATTTTTGGTTATTAACATCAAAGAAATTGCCATTTATTCTATCTGAATTGGAATGACATATAGGTCGCAGATTATTATGCTTAGTGAAACAATACCTGCATTTTAAATACCTTAAAATCTTGGTGTTGGCCCTTAAACTTTAACTTAAGTCCTTCCATGTATATTTAATAACATTATTTTATTATTATTATTTTATTTATTGTATTATTTATTTAGGATAAAATAAAAAATGTTACAAAGAAAATTAAATTAAATTAACATTTCTTTCAGTTTGGGTATTTAGCTGCTTCAGGGTCAACTCTTGGTCCAGCAGCAGTGACAGCAGGTGAGTCACATTCTCCTTCAATAAGTAGCTCCAATAAAGTAATTAAGATGCTTTTGAGCTGGATCGAAAAACCTCTGAGCTATACTCTCTCTGTCTGGACTAAGAGTATAGGATTAACCTTGGGCAGGTGCAGAAGATGAAAAAATTGTTCCTCGGGAAAGCCATCAGAGCTAATGAACACCTGCACAAGGGATGTCACTTGAAGAATATCACACCTTGAGTAATAGTCCCTTGGGCCCCCTGCCTGTGTCTCTTATTGTAAGGTTGTAGAACCATTATCAGTTTCTGAAATTGGGTAATTCTGATGCCAACCAGGAAACAGGTAACATGGCAGCAGTGTTTCTCTCCGGGAGATTGTCCCTTAAAAAAAATCTTACATGTGATCAATACAGGCATCTTCCCCTCTGATGTTGGCCAGTACTTAAAAACAGAAATCTTCTGAATTATTTGCTTTGATGTGTTTTCTTTTTATCATCCTATTGTACGCAAGAGAAACTTCTCTCTCTTGTATTGTTTTTCTGATGGTTATGGAATCATCTGCAGTCCTCACAGCTGCATGCAGATATGTACTCCTTAATGCAATAAATGGATCTGTACTGATACATTCTAGAAAATGGTCATGCTCTTCTCGACTGGTACTGGGGATTTCACATTTTCTGTTGATGTAAAGTAAAAGTTTGAAGCAGTTTCATGACTTTTTCAAGAAGTGATGGTGAATTGTGCCAAAATGAAAAGAGAAAATCTACTGTATATACTTTTTCAATTTAAAATATGGATGCTCTCTATACTGACTGAACTGCAAAGAAAAAAGTTATTCTTTGTACTTGAAAAATCTGAATAAAAATAACACACACACACACACACACACATTCACACAATGTGAATGAAACCTTGGAAATTGTGCATGAAGACCTCGCTTCATGATTTATTTATCTTCTGAACACAGTAAATGCTTTAAAAAAAAAAAAAGATTGTTGGTTTTGAACAACAAATGACGTGATTTTCCTCCCCAGTACATCTCGACATGCACTCAAAGGCCAGACCGGCATGAAATCAGGTACTATATGTGTAAATGAATCCACAGGCCTCTGAATGCCTGGACTGTGGGCCCCCTCAATGCAGCCTCCACTGATTTCACCGCCATCCGCTAAACATGTTCAAAAGGCACCTACTCTTCATTTGATCTTCATGCTTCTTCATGAGCGACTTTGTCAAGATCTGTGCTATCAAATCCAGAAAGTGATATATGGCAAATATTCCCATAGCCTATTTATTTTATTTGTGTGGATAACACTTTCTAACAAGTGAAATGATCCAGTATTGATTTCAGGTTATTTTTGTGCCTACATTTTAAAAACCAATTTAGCCTGTAGTTTCCATCATGGCAACTTAGTTCAACCATAGTTATTTTCAATGTGGACCTTTGCGTAGTACTTTTGAATATTTCATTTAGATGGTGAAGTAGAGTTATGATTTACGATGGTGATATATGGGCTTAATGCTTCATCATATTTTGTCCATAATAAAATGTATCCTGCATTCCTTTGCAATGTCTGTTGACTTTCTATAACTACCTGAAAAGTGTCACACTACTTTTGGAGGCTCCTCATAATCAAGGGACATAAATTTGAAGAAAATTTAAAAATGCTCCTTTTGAATTATTTTACTTCTTGACAAATTTTGTTCCTGAACAATAGCAAGTAAGATTACTTGAATTTCAAAAGATAAAGGAAACAAATGTTTTCCTGTCGCAGCTGCGGTGATAAACGTTGTAAGGGAGGGGGTGTAATGTAATGCACAGGCCATTCTTAATTCATCATCCTCAGACAGGGCCAATACACTGCCAAAAATCTGTCAATTGTTGCTAATGTTTTGCAAGCGGGATTACTTCTATTAAATAACTATTCAGCTTTCAGGATAGATTTATAGTTGTAGTGTAACCCCCCAAAGATAATTTGAATAATTATGGATGTAATGAGCACATTTTATTCTTGATGATTTGGCCTCTATTAACAATAGTGGAATGCTTCCTTGAACAGCATTAGTATTATCTAAAACACAGATATGCAGCGTAATAAAAAAAAGATGTCCCAATATCTGATTATTCATTATAAAAGCTTTATTAATGTTGATTAAAGCTGTGTACAATTAAGGTGTTTAAAATTATTTATAATTAAATATTCCTGTCTGTGAGAGGTGCATTTCCAAACAAGAGGCCTATGGCCAACTCTGAGTTACAGTCTTGCATGGCAGAGATGGGAGGAACTGTCCATGGGACAACAATAGCCAAGGCGCTTCACAAATCTGAGCTTTATGTGAGGATGGCAAAAACAAGACAACTTGCATGAAATCTTGCCTAGAGTTTGCCAGAAGGCACGTGGGAGACTCTCAAACCAAGTGGAGGAAGATTCTATGGTCTGATGAGACTAAGATCAAACTTTTTGGCATCAACATTAGGCACGTTTAGTGCAAGCCAAATAATGTGCATCATCCCCAGAACACTATCCCTACCATGAAACATGATGGCCTGATGCTAATGGGATGCTTCTGCTTTAGGGACTCAACATTTTTTCAAGATACAGGGCAAAATGGATAGTGCAAGATATGGACACAATTTGGAGGAAAACCTGCTGCAGTCTGCAAGAGACCCGAGACTTGGGAGAAGATTTATATTCCAGCAGGACAATGACCCAAAACATACAGTGACATCCACATTGGAGTAGTTTAAAAACAAAACAGCAATGTCCTGGAGTGGCCCAGACAAAGCCCAGACCTCAATCCTATTGAGAATCTCTAGAAAGATTTGAAAATTGCTGTTCACCACTAGTCTCCATCCAAACTGCTGGAGCTCAAACTATTTTGTAAATAAGAATGGGCGAAAATGTCCAGATGTGCAAAGCTGGTAGAGACTTCATATAGACTTACAGCTGTAATTGTTGCTTCTACCAATTGTTAAGGGGGTGAATACTTATGTCATGTCATCAATTATTGTCTGTTTTTTAAATTGTAATTCATTAAGAAAAAGGCTTTAGGCTTGTTTTTTTATTTGACATTATAGACTATTGCTAGAAATCCCAATTACATCCATTTTGATTCCATGAAGTATGAAAATAAAATACGAAAGGGGGTAAATACTTTTTATAGCCACTGTATATACACTGCCTGGCCAAAAAAAAAAGTAACCACCTGGATTTAACTAAGCAAATAGGTAAGAGCCTTCCATTGGATAATTACTGCAGTGATTAATATGTTTTAGCTGGCAACAAGTTATTTAACCCTAACTGATGCAGTGAGTAGCTTCTCATTTCTTGAACAACCATGTCGGAAGACATATCCTGTGGTCGTGGAAAAGATGTTAATCTGTTTCATAAGGGTCAAATTATTGGCCTGCAAAGAAAACAACTAAGGAGATTGCTGAAACTACTAAAATTGGGTTAAGAACTATCCAACGCCTTATTAAAACCTGGAAGGATAGTGGTGAACCATCATCTTCGAGGAAGAAATGTGGTCGGAAAAAAATCTTGAATGATCGTGATCAGCGATCACTTAAACGTTTGGTTCATATCATATCAAATCATATCGTAAAAAATCAACAGTAGTACTCATGGCTATGTTTAATAGTAAGAGCATTTCCACACGCACAATGCGAAGGGAACTCAAGGGATTGGGACTAAACAGCTGTGTAGCCTTAAGAAAACCACTTGTCAGTGAGGCTAATCGGGAAAAAAGGCTTCAATTTGCTAGGGAGCATAAAGATTGGACTCTGGAGCAATGGAAGAAGGTCATGTGGTCTGATCAATCCAGATTTACCCTGTTCCAGAGTGATGGGCGCATCAGGGTAAGAAGAGAGGCGGATGAAGTGATGCACCCATCATGCCTAGTGCCTACCGTACAAGCCTGTGGGGGCAGTTGCAGTTGATCTGGGGTTGCTGCAGTTGGTCAGGTCTAGGTTCAGCAACGTTATGTGCCCAAAGAATGAGGTCAGCTGACTACTGTGGGAATTTATTAGTATGTTTTTATTTTGACCTGACTGTGAATTAATGTGCAGAGCTCATGTTCCTTTTCTATGACCCATTGTATTCAAAGAAAGTGGCAAACTAGCTCGGGGCCCCTGTTTCTGTTATTGAGTTCTTGCACCTGTTTTCAGCAAGGTTAAGATAAGACCGAAGACAGGGCTCATTGTCTCCATAGACAGATGTTGCTAATTGGACAGTCTGAACCGATAGGAAGACACGCTGACGTAAGTGGCTTGCCGATTGGAGGACCTGGGAAAACGTCAGCCAATCAGCAAAGACCTGATGTTACCTTAAGGAAAAGTTTCAAGACGGCCCGGGAGAAGCGCTCCCCGGAAGAGAGCTGGACAAATGAATTGAGAGATTTGTGTAGCTGGCTTTTGATTCCTGTTACTTTCTACTTGTCTCTAATAAATTCTGAGTTAAGAATTATTGGGTCTTAGCATTTTGCCTCCTCAACGCCTCCTTTGATACACGACCCTAACAATTTGGTGACCCCGACGTTAAGGAGGGAGGAGAGTGCAACGCGGCTGGTTCGCCCCAAGGCGGAGGGACGAGGGGACCTGACTCTTCGCAAAAGAATACCTGATCACTGACAGTCTGACACTTACTGGCGCCAATCTGAATGGTAAGCAGAACCCTTTTTCATAAAATTCTGCATTTATCTAGGAGTGAAGTGTCTGACTGTTGGATGAGAAGGTCTAAATTTAGGGAATTGTTTGTTATATTAAGAGAGACAAATAGATTGTAACGCAATGATATACAGAGACACAACATTAGTTTAAATAGTTAGGGGATTACGTTCGGCCGGTCTCAAACTCTTTGTGAGCGAGAGGCAAGCCGTTTGGTAAAGATTACGTTCGGCCGGTCTCAAACTCTTTATGAGCGAGAGGCAAGCCGTTTTGTAGAGTGTACTTGCGGGCAGTCTCAAACTCTGATACAAGTAGTTTGCGAGTTGATTGGAACTGCGCGCAGCCAGTTGATTCAAGGCAGAATATTTGTGAGCGAGAGGCAAGCCGTACAGTAAAGATAAGTGGTTTGAATTAGTGGGGGGAGACCCACAGGTACCGGTATCACCTGATCTGTTAAGAGAGTGAAAAAGTGCAAAGAGCAAAGTCAAATAAATCAAGAACGATCAGGATCTCAACTTTAAAATATAAACTATTAGTTTAGCAGTTGTGTCTCTGCATATCTTTCCCCGTTTTTTGTTTTTTCATTTTTGTCAGCTGACAAAACTGTGCAAATCCACTTCTGTGGTAAGGGGGGCATTTCAAGCGCTTGAGTATTGATGTGTTAATACGCAGCATACACCCAGTGCTGACACACAATACTGTTAATTGGAGTGAAGTTCAAGGGTTTTGCACCTGATCATTGCGACAATTCTAGCGATTGAAACTGGAGGGTTTTTCTTATATACACGACGCTGAAAGGATATTGTACGTCGCAGTGCTGAGTAGTTAAATCTCTCAACCCATAGTCACACACGGCTTGAGTCGAGAGATTAGAACACTGTGGACTGCATGCAATATTCACATTATTGACATTGGCAATTTGGGAAATTATTGTGGTTCGTGTGTCTTGTTTAAAATACAAAATTAGGATTGGCAAAAGGGAAATCATTGAAGTTTGTATGTCTAGATTCAAATAAATAAATTAGGACTGGCAAAAAGGCAGTCCAAAATAGGTCAAAACGTAGGAATATGCCGGCAATTTTGTGAGAAGTGTGTTGTGAGCTCAAATGGCGCCTGCGAATATTCTATGGGTTAAATGGGGTCTTCATGTGCTTTACGAGATCTGGTATCATGTGCAAGTGCTGGCTTGCATTTATGTGATCTTGCGAGCGTTTCGCGAACTTTTCTATAAATGTCTTCGCAATCGCGAAGTTGCTGTACAGGTGTAAGTCCTTTTGTCTTGTAAAATAGCGCACGCGATGTATGAGATACTTGCTAAATGTTAGACAGCCTTCAGTATTACAGATAAGGGTTATTTTTGGAAAGTGGAATTGTAATATTGTTATTATAAGTATATAGTTTATGTTAATAATACAATAAGACTTGTCGAGACCACGGGTCCAGTAGGATAAGGGCCGTGGCGAATGAGCCCCGATTTATAGTCGAATGAGCCCGAAATAAGGGACATATATAACGGATAAAGTTAATGAGTAAATGACATATAGGCACCCCTGTTTCCACACTACCTGAATATACTGAATGACCAGGTTTTTCCATCAATGCATTTTTTCTTCCCTGATGGCACGGGCATATTCCAAGATGACAATGCCACGATTCATCGGGCTCAAAGTGTGAAAGAGTGGTTCAGGGAGCATGAGACATCATTTTCACACATGGATTGGCCACCACAGAGTCCAGACCTTAACCCCATTGAGAATCTTTGGGATGTGCTGGAGAAGACTTTGCGCAGCATTCTGACTCTCCCATCATCAATACAAGATCTTGCCGAAAAATGTATGCAACTCTGGACGGAAATAAATGTTGTGACATTGCAGAAGCTTATCGAAACGATGCCACGGCAAATGCGTGCCGTAATCAAAGCTAAAGGCGGTCCAACTAAATATTAGAGTGTGTGACTTTTTTGGGGACGGGCAGTGTATATATATATATTGCTTTGCCTCTTTTGTCCAGTTCGTCCCATACAATAGGATTGAGGTCTGAACACTGGGCAGGCCAGGCGGCCATTAGTTTGAGTTGTCCTTCACATTCCTTCTTCACCAGATAGTTCTTGCACAATTTCAAGGTGTGTTTTGGGTCATTATCTTGCTGAAGAATGCCCAATAAGCCGTAATCAAACTAATTGGATTTGAAATGCAAATGATTATATTGTATTTTATTAAGAACTTTGACGTGAATATAACCATTGTTGTAGTCAAACGTTGCTATCTGTTTGATTTTAATACAGGTACGTTCTGGGTCTTCCTGTGATTTGTTATGTTGTGCAGTCAATTTTCAAACAAATGCTCACTGCACGTTACCACATTTTTACCACTATGCATGGGGTGTGGTTAGTGCTAAAACTACTGCATATGTGTTTGACAATACAACTAGTTCTGTTATGTACCACCCATTACATATTGCTGAGCTAGCTGCGGAGATACTAGCAAATTACTTTCCTGATAGTTTTACCAATGGTTGGCGCTAATAGTTTTGCTCATGGTTGTGCTAATTGTTTTAGTAATGTTGCTATTTGCTTCGTCAATGGTTTTGGTACTGGTTCTACTAATGTTTCTACATATGGTCCAACTAATGGTTTTGCTAATCGTCTTATTCTAAATTGAAGAAAATATTTTTTACTTTTTTAAATGTGTGATCCATGCTTATTTACCAAGGTGAGATAAATCAGCATCGCATTAAATGTTTATAATGACTGAGCTTGCTGCAAGGATTGTTTTGCTTTTAATATTTTTAACCATACTGTACAATTAGTGTAACTTATATTCTTTGACTGTTACATTTGGAGTTTAACTTCTAACACAGTTCTACTGATAATCCAACAGTGTCTATTTTGTTTAAAGTTTGAGAAACTGAAATGCTTTTAAGTTTTTGCATTGATTGGAAGTGAAATGTATAAATTCTCCATTTTATTATAGAGCATCCTGCATTCCGCATTATTCGGACAAATGCACACAGTGGGTTCTGTCATAGGTATTCATGAACTGTCTATTTCTGAATGAAACACAACCCAAACAGAACCCCCCTTTGGATGGAAATGATGAAATCTCTTTCAGAATAGTAAGAGACAGACAGCTCGCTCTAAATCGATGGGGCTTGCTGATATTCTGTAATCAATCAGGTGTGAAAATCTAATATCTCTTAAGAACACATTTCTCAGTTTGACAGACATGTTCAGCAGGCCGTGAGCTTTCCTTTCCTCTGTATTCCAAATCATTTAATCTGTGCATCTTTCGTATCCATACAATGTCAGTGGGAGAATTTTGACTGTGTGGAATGGCATAAATATGCACAGTAGTGGCAATAAGGATAGCTGATAGCCTAAGAATGGTATTACTCAGTCCAGCTTCCAGAACTTCTGTATCGACCCTCAAGCCTATACCGGCCCCTCCAGCATCAATTCACAGCCAGGTCACACAGCTAGCAGAGTGACCATATCGCAAGGAACTGAAGATGCCATATTACCAGCAGGGGGAAGCTGTTGAGACCTACCTGGTAAGGTTTGAGAGGATGGCCAGCACATAGCAGTAGCCTGAGACAGCCTTTACCTGCTGTCTGTGATAGTCTGTGTTTTTGAACATGGGGAGAAAGGGTCTAGAAAGGCTTCCCAGAACCGGTTGAAGATACCTCAGGATTGCAGGTAGAGTGGGAAATACTACAGGACACTATTATGCTGCAAAAGTCAGACTCATCATTGGCTATTGCGGGGGATAGCCAGAGCCACTGTTGGGAGAGATATGTGGTGGGTAACCACATACTCTATCATGTCTCTTGTACAGATAGCAGGAGGCTGGAAGTCCCCAGTGGTTGTCGACCTCTGGTGCTCCATTTTGCACACACAATCCCATAAGCAGAGCATTGAGGGCAGCACAAAACATACCTCAGGTTAGGTACCTAATTGTGTTAGCCTTCCATGTATACTGACACACAAATATATTGCAAACATGCTCCACCTGTCAAAAAACCTCTGTCGTCCATAGGTTAGAGTGAGTGCCTCTCTGTCCATTGGTTTTGACTGCATCTCCCTTCCAGAATCACCATGGACATCATGGGACCATTGGAGAAGACCAGTGCTGGTTACAGGTACATTTTGGTGGTATGTGACTATGCCACATGATTTCTGGAAGCCTTCTCATTGTAGTCAATCACTACTCCAAAGGTTATCAGTGCCCTTGTCCAGCTGTTCTCCTGAGTAGGCATCCCAGAGGGGACCCTGATGGACTAACGGACGGATTTCACCTCTTGCCTGATGGGGCAGCTCTACCAGCAGTTGGGGATCAAGGTCTTGAAAACCACCCCGTACCACCCACAAACCAGCTGCCTTGTCAAATGGTTTAAATAAACCCTGAAGGCGATGTTTGTGGTGGATACAGGGAAGAATTGGAATAAATGGCTGCCTTTCTTGTTGTTCACCTACAGGGAGGTGCCACAGGCATCAACTGGTTTTTCAAGGCCTTTCAAGCTTCTTTATAGCTGGTGCAAGGACCCCTGGATCTCCTGAAGAACAGCTGGGCGATTGTCTAGTATGTCGTTCAGATGCAGAACAGGCTGGAGAGGTACCACCAACAGGGTCAAGGGAACCTTAGAAGGGCTCAGAAGGTCCAATAGGTCTGGTATGACTCCTGCTTAGGGGGATTCCAGCTTAGCCAGAAGGTTCTGCTACTTTTACCTTCCTCCACCAGCAAGCTTCTCACCAAGTAGCAGGGTCACTACACTGTCCAGCAAAAGATGGGTCCTACCACATATGAGATTCTGCATCCAGACAAAGGTAAGGCAAAACAGACTTATCATGTCAATCTCCTCAGGGCATGGAAGGATAGGGCAGAACCAGCTAAGAAGACTATCCTCTTTGTTTGCCCAGTGTGGTGGAGGATGAGCCAGAGGAAGTCCTGGAGACATGGACATGCTAAGCTAAGGTAGCATTAGGAGAAACTGGAGGCTGGTAATCAAGCAGATCTGCACCTGAGTGTTTGGTGGGTATGCAATGCTTTTTCAGCAGAGGCTAGGAAGAACCAACACCTTGGAACACACTATCCATTTGAAACCTTAAGCCACATCCTGTACATCTGCAGCTATACCGAGTGCCTCATCCAGCGAGTGGAGCAGCCCACTCGCCATTGTGCCTAAGAAAGAAAAAACTTCAGAAGGTTGAATCCCATCTTGCAGTTCATTGCGTACCCAATGCCCCGCATTGACAACCTCCTGGAGAAGATTAGAAAAGCCAACTACATCACCACACTTGATCTTTGTAAAGGATTTTAGCAGGTGCCTCTGGAGGGGAAGTCCAAGGTCTACACTGCCTTCTGCACAACACTTGGGCTCTTACAGTTCCGGGTCATGCCATTTGGGTAGCACGGGTACCGGCCACTTTTCATCTGCTCATAGGCAGGGTATTCCAGGACTGGGATGGATGTAGTGATGCCTATCTGGATAATGTGGTCATATTCAGCAACACCTAGTGAGACCACCTGCAGCATCTTCACCATGTACTGGGGAATATCCGGGGTGTTGGTCTCACCCTGAACATGTGGAAGTCAGAGTGGGCCAAGGAGGAGGAAAAGTACCTGGGCTACCATCTAGGCAAGGGGAATATCTGGTCTCGGCTGAGCAAGATGACAGGGACAGCTCTAGGCCCAGAACCAAGACTCAAGTAAAGTCCTTCCTGGGAATGATGGGATGGTACAGGAGTTTCATCCTGCAGTTTGCCACTCTTGCTGCACCGCTTACAAATCTTACCATGAAACCATGAATAAATCCAGCAACCCTGTGAAGTGGAACAAAGAATGAGATAATTCCTTTCAAGCCCTTAAGTCTTTTTTGTGTTTATCTCCTGTGCTTCTTACTCCAGATTTCAGCAAGAGATTCTTAGTTGAAGTGAATGCCTCGGGAGTTGGAATTGGAGTGGTGCTTGCACAGTGAGACTGGGGTGAGGAACAGCCATTGCTCTATCTTAGCCAGAATCCCCTTCCACAAGAGACCAGGTATCCCATAATTGTGAGTACCTAGCTATCAAGTGGGCTCTCAATAGCCGGTGCTATTATCTGTTTGGCTAAGAGTTTGACCTCCACACAAATCATAGAGCGCTGACCTCGATCAACTTGATGAAGGAGAGAGTTATGAGATGGTATCGGGAGCTACAGCCCTTTAAGTTCTGTGTGCAGCATAAGGTGGGCAGACACAACGTCACAGCTGACTATCTTTCCTGGCTGCCGAGTGTCATCACCCTTGGAGAGAAGGGTGGTAATGTGACAGAGAACTCCATCCCTGGCTGCGGGCATTAGTGGTGAGCCACACATGACACTACATGTCATTCCCCTTCTGTCCTTCCGTTATGCTGCAGGGTGGGTGTAGGTGCACACACATGTTTGGAGAGCAGTACGTTGGCAAACATTGCATACATTAAATACATAAAACAATTCCCCCTGGAATGGGGGAAACACACGCCATTCAGAGGGAATGCATGCATTTTTATATTCATTACTTATCTGTTTGGAGAAGATACGCCATTCGGTACTGTGGTGGCTTGTTTGGGCTGCGGTTTGTAGCTGTTTCCCAGCTTCCAGGTTGATGACTCCAAGGACACAAACAGTGTGAGTTGGGCTGGCTATGTAGCACCATAATTTCGGACAATGTATGCGCCTTACGCTGCAGTACATGGAATTGTCCGGTTTATGTTTTTGTATGTTGTTTGCATAATTATGTGATGTATATTATTATAATGATTTTGTGGTGCCATAGTAATTATATTTGATCAATAGATGTGACATTTATGAATATTGGGGAATAATTGAATATAATTGATTATAGGCTACAGTGGAATGTCTTTGTGGGCAGGGACACTGCTAGTCTCCCCTCTTGCTTGTGAACTGTGCTGTTGTCTGGTAAATGTTGTTAGTTTTTTTTCTTTTCCAAGCTTTATCATCACCTTTGCACCTAAGTGCTATTGTGGCTGGCCCATTTAACAAATTATGTTCAACCCACATGACACTCCCCAACACTGAAGAAAGAAATGGGATGCTTGCAGTGAGCAGTTTAGGATGGATGTCAGAAAAAAAATGGCAAGACCTTTCCAGCCAAGCCAAAAATAAGGGGGACTGAAATACATCATGAAATGGTACACAATTATCTGATGCAGGAACCACAAAAAACATTTGAAATAATCTTAGAATTCATTTTCCTCTGAGATAGGTACAAGAACTGTCATTATATATTAAAAAAACATACAGTATGGCATGTGACTGGCTAAAACCATGTAAATAAAACACTCCAAATAAATCTAATAAACTAAATAAATCCATGTATGTCGCTAAATGTTCACATTTCCGGAATGCAGTGACTTGATTTTAAAGTACTCTTTGTGGCGGCCACTGTCTGCAGTGAAGATTAGAGCAGGCAAAAGTGAACTTAAGAAGCATTTTATTTTTAATGTGTGGTTCGGGTAGCATGTTAATTAACAATGGAGATCATGTGCTTTAGTTACGAAGGCTTTTGGTAAAACCCACGTAAATGAACAATGAATCTTACGATGAAACTCACAATGCACTTATCATTATGATGCTTTCGGGAAACCCACCCCTGAACAATATAAACTGTCAAGTAACAGTATCAGTCACATAATCTATATCTCTTTCGTCTGGCAACAAAATGGAGGTCAACACTCCACATAAATAAAAATAGCGGATTTTGTTGCACAGTGTCATAATAAAAAACATGTTTAGCATGAACCTTTATTCATCAAAACATCAGAAATTCTGTGTTGGTTGTAGCAGCCAGGCTTTGATAATTTTTGTAGTGCTAGGGGTTAAAATGAAAATGTATGTGTAGTATTAAATGTTGCTCTTGTAGTTAGCTACCTTAGTTATATTAGTGAAGTTACGTAAAGTTATTACTCACCATTGTCAAAACACTATATCATAAACATAGAGTGGTAGACAAAATAATGGAAAAAGTATACAATACATGAATATTTACCATAAACACATTTGCTTAGGGCAAAACTGGACTCCAAAAGATGGCACATATTTATTGAATACAGGTGATGGCAGAAACAGATTGTACAATATTAAACAGAGCACACTGACAATATGGGTGGATAAATAATCAATATATGTAAGGAATAAACCCCAACAAGCCATGCATTCCCAGGAGATGCATACCTGGGGTGGTGATGTGGCTGACCCCAAGGCTGAAAGCTGAGAAATTGATATATATCTGGACAATGCATGGCTTAGAGTGGTTTATTCCACTTATACAAAGACTGTGCCACAAAAAGTATCAAGTAAAAATGATCATATTTTGGCATGTGTGCATTTATTACAGTAAATGGCAACAATGGGACAAAAAGACCAGATAGCAAACAAAATAAAACGTGAAAGACAAAATTGTGTTGGAAACAGACATTTATTCCAGTCATATCCTTGCTGTCAAGAACACAGACATCATTATAGAAAAATACCTGTTAATTTGAGTCAAGGTTATCTAAAAGTAGCAATGAAGGAGAAGATACAAATGTACAATTTACCCACCTTAAGAAGCTTGTAAACCTGCTAAATACAGTATGTTATCATAATGAGCAAATTTAGCTAGATTAAGTTACCTAATGATACATAATGCCTAAACTAATCAGGGTTTTCCATAAAAACTTAGTTTTTTGGTGTTTTAGATCTGGGATAAAACAAAATCCTGCGCCCACAGCAGCCCTTCTTGGATAAGATTGGACACCCCTGATCTAGACCTGTGTTTCTCAATCCATTCCTACAGGGCACACTGCCCTGCATGTTTTAATCCAAAACACCACTTAATCATGCTCAAGTGATCATTAACAGATGACTGATGCAGATGATAGGTTGGGAGCGGAGATTGGAATAAAAATTTCCAAGGCAGTGTACCCTGTAGGAATGGATTGAGAAACACTGATCTAGACTGTAGGTACACAACTCTCTGTCTTGAGGGCCGCAGAGGCTGTAGGTATTTGTTCCAGCCGAGTACTGACTACACCTCATTAGTATACCCCCTTGGTTTCAGACAGAGCTATTCAATTCCAGGCCTCAAGGGCTACAGTGTCTGCAGGTATTTACTCCAACCATGCACTACACCACCTGATTTCACTAATTAGTTTACCTCCTTGGTCCAGGTGGTGAGCTAATTAGTGAAATCAGGTGGTGTAGTGGATGGTTGAAGCAAATACCTGCAGACACTGCAGCCCTCAAGGCCTGGAATTGAATAGCCCTGGTTTAAGAGCTGAGTAAATTGATATCAGGTGATTCGGTTGATTGGCAGGGGCAAATACCTGCAGCCACAGCAGCCTGTACACTGTACAAATGAAAACTTGAAATTGCTGGCCTTAATGTGATTGTTGAGTAAGCTGAACAAAAAATATTATAAAGACTCCAATTGGGGCCTGGCCAACTACTTTGCGCATGCTCATTTCAATGCCTTGGTTACAACGGGGTTTTAAGACAGAATTTGCAGGGGTTTTCATCTACCATCTTGCTTTTCCCCGCTTGCCATCCCGCCTTGTTTGAAAAAATATTGAACTAAACCTAAGGTGAGTATTTACTATTTATTAATAGAAATAGTTTTAGACAGGCTGTTTTTGCTCTAGATGTTATTCACAAGTATGCTTAATGAGACATTTGCTAACGTTAGGTGTGCGAATGAAATGAAAGTGTGCGTTAGGCTAAGTAACTGAGAGCTCACGGAGAGCGCCAAGCACATTTTTGAACCACGTTCTGCTCTAATGTTATCTGAGCGCTGGGCAGCTTCCATGGAGCCCTCGCAACCAAAAATGAATGCTAGGTTTGACTTCAATAGCAACCAGCTAGCTATGAATGCTAAGTTACTGTTCTGCTTGCGGTGCAACATATCAACTGGCCAGTTGTCCAAATGAAATGTCAACGGGTTATGCTAGCCAGCTAGTGTTCCCAAATAAATGTTACGCTTGTTTGATACATTATTTCAATGCTACATGGGCTGCAATGAGGTCAGTGTAAACAGGAAAAGATGGGAGAAAGATGGTGACAAGGGTAAGGTTCCCTTAAAAAAACCAAAGCGAGGAGAGGTCAATTATGTCCCCGATCATCCAGAAAACCTGGATGATGATACATTAGAAGACGAAAAATGTGCCATGGTGGATGAAATTAAAAAGAGAAGTAAAGACCTGACACTCATCAGACAGAAGATGGACCTCACATTCTCCCTTAGGAGAAAGGAGATTGTGGATGTGCAGCCCATGGTGTTGGAGATCCAGGAGAGATGGCCTGCTCTGTTTTCTGAAGAACAGGTAAGACCATTTTGTGTCATACATTTTACATTTACATTTTAAGCATTTAGCAGACGCTCTTATCCAGAGCGACTTACAAGATGTGCATCAATACATGGTAGGAACAATCATAGTTAGCGCACGAGATCAGTGCAGGAATACAGCAATAGACATCATTGCAGGCATCTGCGTACCATACCTGTAACACCGGGAAGGAAAAGGTTAGTGAATTTTTTTTTTTTTTTCAGATAGTTGATTATAGACAGCCCGCTCTAACGTTTTGGAGAGAAATGGGAGGAGAGAGACAGGTCGGTAGTTAGAGATGACAGCAGGATTCAGAGAGGGTTTTTTGAGGAGGGGGACAACCTGAGCGCATTTAAGGGAGGAGGGGACAGAGCCAGAGGAGTTAATGACATTGGAGACAAAGGGGAGGATGTCCATAGCAATGGACTGGAAGAGGGGGGAAGGAATAGGATCAAGAGGGCAGGTGGTGGGACGGTGGGAGAGAACAAGTTGAAGGATGTCCGAGTCAGGGAGGGGTGAGAGGGAGGACAGAGGAGTGGGAGGTTTACGTAGCGGGATGGGAGAGGGAGAGGTTGGGGGGAAGGAGTTGCGAATGACTTCAACCTTCTCGTGAAAGAAGGATGAGAAGTCATCGGCGGTTATAGAGGAGGGGGTGGGGGAGGAGGAGGGGTGAGGAGAGAGTGTCATTTTCAGTTTTCAGATTTCATCATAAACATTTTTATCAGATTTTAGTTGTTTATTTTTCTCATTAGTCAAGTTCTTCTAATTTATTAATAATAGTTAATAAATAATGTAATAATTTGCCAAGCTATCACAATGGTGATGGTTTTTTGCACAGGGTCAGCCTCATCTAGTGCCCCTGGAGACCGTAGGTAGTTCAGTATCTCAGCCCGGTCTCGAACTGGCGACCTTTCGGTTACTGATCAGATGCACTGAGCTGCTGAAGCTGAAGCTGCTGTGGCACCCACCGCATTCATTAATCATTAGTTGATTTGGCAGATGCTCTACAGATTCTGGTGGTTGAATAAACTGGACTTTCCGGATGAGTTTTGGAGTTATCTGTACGCGTAATACCAAAGCCTGTGAAAATAAGGGAAAATAAATAAATTCAAGGGAATTTAATGTAAACAATAAAAAAAAAAAAAAAAGAGCTAGTCTACACTTAATGCAGAATGTCACCCATTTTAAGAATTGTACTGTACCCCAGGTCAGTTCAGTCAAAAATGCGCTTGGCGCTCTCCATGAGCTCTGTTACTTAGCCTAACGCACACTTTCATTCATTCATTCACTACCTAACGTTAGCAAATATAATATTTTTTATTTATTTATTTAATATATATTTATTATCAATATATTTTCAAACAAGGCAGGGTGGCAAGTGGGGAAAAGCAAGATGGTGGATGAAAACCCCTGCAAATTCTGTCTGGAAACCCCGTTGTAACCAAGGCGTTGAAATGAGCACGTGCAAAGTAGTTGGCCAGGCCCCAATTGGAGTCTGACTGAAATAATTGCATTTTGCCAACAGTAATGTTGAAATGAGCCCAACTTTTCACAAAAAAACTCAATACAGTCAGTTGGAGCAAATCATTTGATATAGTTGACATGGCTAATTAATATTTTTTGTTCAGCTTACTCAACAATCATATTAAGGCCAGCAATTTCAAGTTTTCATTTTTACAGTGCTGATCTAGACCAACTGGAGTAGATTGCACATTTTATGAGAATAATTAAAAAAACTACTGCCTTGTGAATGTCACATGTTTTCAATCAAGTAATGTTTCACAGTCTAATGGAACAGTCACATAGTTTTATTGTTATTCCAGCTGAATTACACCTTGTGCCAGGCTTTTGCACTTGTGTTTCTGTCTCAACAGTGGCGTTTTAGCAAGTTTTCCTCATCAGAGTAGGATAAATTCACTACCTATTTCCCAGGTTCCTTTAGGCCAGGGATGTCCAATCTTATCCAAGAAGGGCCAGTGTGGGTGCAGGCTTTTGTTGTAGCCCTGCACTAACACACCTGATTCGACTAATGAAGGTCTCGATTGAAGACCACGATTGGTGGATTAGTTGAATCAGGCTTTTTAGTTCTGGGCTAGAACAAAAGCCTGCACCCACACCGGCCCTTCTCGGATAAGATTGGACACCCCTGCTTTGGGCAATAGGTGTCCAATTTTATCCAAGAAGGGCTGGTGTGGGTGCAGGAATTTGTTGAAGTCCAGCACTACAACACCTGATTCAACTCAATCACTAATCATTGGCTACAATCAAGCCCTTGAAGTTGTTGTAGTTTGCTGTTGTAGTTCTGGGCTAGAATAACAGCCTACACCCACACTAGTCCTTCTCGGATACATTTTTACACCCCTGCTTTACACTTTAAAATTGGACCCTAAATGTCCATTGATATCTTCTAAAATGATGCTTGGCACATTATAAGGAGTAATATAAATGTTGCAGTAAATTGAAGTGAAAATTGAGAAACTGAAAAATACCATTATAAGCTATTTCAATAATGAGGCTCCTTTACACATTTTGAGAAAAACATTCTATGCTTAAGAATTTGTGTGGCTGCTCAAGAGTTCAAGCAAAGGCTGCTCTCCATTGTTATCATCATGAATATTCACAAGCAGTCAAGCTTCAAACATATTTTGATTCCGAATGACTGGCTGTTGCAGCTAACTACACATATTGATAGTGCAGGAAATTCCAATGTAACAACTAACAGTATTGCTGCTAATGAATATTCAGATGGGCATATCTTCACAAGAAAGATGGATGGCCATACAGTGAAATGTAAAGTCTGGAGAGTCTAAGATCTCACTTTAGAATAAAATGTCTCTGCTATATTTTTAATTCCAAAGAAGTCTCAAGTGGAGCCACTGGAAATGCAGACGTGCAGATGTTGAGAATGTTTGAATTGTATATATGGGACTAAAATAACCTTCTGGTGTTCTCTATAGTAAGTGCAGAAATCTCTGGCATAATGATTCAGACCGGAATAAGATTGTACGGACGTCTTTTTGCAATTTCGCTCTCAAATATGCATAGGGTAGATAGCCTTCTTGAGATTGATTTGATTTTTATTTTCAATTTGCAACCACAACATTCACAGACACATGCAGCAGTGGAGCGGAGGTCTCCCAGCGTGACATCCAGTATGGCTGTTGATTTTCCACACAGCAGTCGTGTCGCTAAGTGCTTTTAGTGGTGCGCTGATTCTTTTGTGAGTAGATTAGAGGTCTGGAGCGGTTAGGGCATACAGACATGTAACAGAGCAATCTGGGCTGCTCTGAGCTCTCATATTCCAGGGAGAAATGAGAAGAAAGAGAATGGCTCTTGGGTCGACCACCTGCTTCCCTATTTGTTTGTTGTTCTTTCCCCCCACAGGAAACTGAAAAGGCTGTCTAGCTGAAATAAATCTGTTTTGGGGGTCTAAGCTTTTCTTCTAATGTTCAGTCTTACCTTAAACTGAAAGCCCCATGGCTGGATATGTGAACTGTCAGGTATGAATGCAGTGCTATAAAAACGTACTGCTGATGAGATTTTGGAAGAACTGTTTGGATTTGAATGTAGAGGGAAAACTATATAAAGTGAAGGGTTATGTTGTGTTATACTTTGTATTGGGGGTGGGAGTGTATAGCGACAAAAAATGAAATATTTCTTAGGTGGATATGATTTCGATATAAACAGATTTAAAGCATATTAATTCAACTTCATTGGGCCTGAAGCTACAAATTTGTAAGGCTATAAAGGACAGTATAAATATTTTATATATGAAGATGTATTATGGAATTGGATTCGGGCCAATATTTTCAGAGATGTGAGGGAAGCTCAGCTACATGGAGCAATACTATTTTAGGCAATCTGATCACAGATTGTCATAGACCTATACCAGTCTCACTTGTTATTCATTTTAAGTGTAATTTCATTATCTTCAAGGACAGATCATTAACCAGACAAAACTAAAACAAAACTTCACATCACTCCTGCCTCCCCCACAACAATATTCCCATTTGCATAATTTGCTGTCATTTGAAAACTGACAGATGAAGCACTTGGGGAGAGTGTAAACATGAATCTTCCAGAGCAAAAATCTAATGACACGAAATAACACAAAGCTGAATTAATTTAATGTGATCACTGGGGATGATCCAATGACATGTTTATCTGGTGATTTCCATTTCCAAGGGGGGGAAAAAACCTATTTCAAAGTAAAATTATGTGAAACTTCAGTTTCAGTATTTTGAGACTGATCAGTAGATATGAACAGCAGTATATTTGTTATATGAACAGTCTATCAAACTGCATTGCTGTATGAAATGGTCATCAAATCAAATCAAATACATTTTATTTGTATAGCGCTTTTCACAATTTAATTGTCACAAAACGCTTAACAGAGGGGGAACCCAGGCCTAGACCCCCCAAAAGCAAGCCTAAAGGCAACAGTGGCAAGGAAAAACTCCCTTGATAGGGAGAAACCTTGGGAGGAACCAGACTAAAAGGGGGGGAGGCCATCCTCTTCTGGCCGGCACAGGGTGTGTCCAAAAAAGACCTTATCATGGTCAGTCCAAGGCCATCTCGATCACTTAGATGCAGACATAACACTACAAGTTTGTGAGGAAATTGAGAGGTTGTAGGTCATCCAGTTTGAGGGAGTTTAGGATATATAAATGACATAATTGTCACTGCATTCCTCCATAGTGTTCTTAAGTGTCCAGACACATTTCTAGACAGCATACCAGTTATTTTATTTCCAATATGCATACGCACGTTAAACAGCACACGATTATGTAATCCTTTCGCCAAATGGAAATTAGAACTGTTGTTCCCAAGCCCTGCCTACAGGTTGGGTTTTCAATGTACCATCCTTCCCGTTTGATGTGTATATAGTATATTTTAAAACAAACATGGGAATTGTCTTTGCTTGCACAGAAAGGAGGATATAAGTCTGTTGTAAGGATAAATCCACACATGCAGCTGAGACACACAACAAATGCATTTTCTTGTTTTACAATGGATGGAATTGTATATGTGCCCTCCATTTATAGGCATGTGCATGTATAAATTCCTCACCAGCATTAATTAGACTAGACCGCCTGGATTTGGTGTGTTGGCTGCAAATAAACATAAGCGAATGAAAGTTCATGGATCAAAACAGCTGTTCATTGTTAGAAAGCAGCCGAACATGCAGGATGATTAGAAGACACAGCAGGTAGCCACCACCAAGAGTCTGCTCCTCACTTTGAATTAAATCACAGTTTAGTCTTTGCTCTCAGCCTAGCTGATACAATTTCTAATGTTTTATTTGGATTGCAATGTTGAATTGCTGCTTAAGTAGACCTGTCAATACAATCATCTATTGCATATCCATTTGACCATTTATTAAATCAAGCTTATTTCAAAGTGTGCTCATTTCACAAGCATACCTGATCATACGGACTGAGGAAACATAAAAATTACTTAACATTAAGTAATGTTTCAGTATGTGCATTATTGAAAAAAATATATGCATGATAGAATTTATGTAAAATAGCATCACCAATAATGTGATGACCTGTCAAATCTTAATTATATGAAAAATTAAACACTCTGCATAACATTAAATTAAAGTTATACTATTAAATGGCCAAATGTATTTCTAGTTAGAACTACTCTCTTTTGCCTCTTTTTACAATATAAGGATTGAAAGTATGTATAAAAAAAGGTAAGAAAATGAAAAGTAATTTTCCTTTGTGTGACCCCCCATTAATGTTGTTGGTTTGCATATTAACCTTAAACATAGTGGTTTAAAATTACCCTTGAAGGTCATCATGATAATACATTAGAATTGAATTCATGAAGATAGCACATACATGTAAACTTGCAATTTAGATTGCCCCCATGGCATTTAACCACTACAATCTTTTTCAAACCAGCCTGTCCCTCGTATATATTGTAATTAATTTACAAATAATGGTTAGTCTTGCACTGCAGCTAATTAGGCAACATTTAATTTGTACCACAGGGCAACTGAAATTAATACATTTCAAACAAATTGTAGAGTTGCAGGTTGAATTGTGACCAAAACCGGTAAATAGGTTGAAGGGGTCAATGGTATAGAATGATTACCCACAGTGTGAACATGGGAAGGGATGGACAGTGTTGGCCCTTCCCATTTCTCATGTATCTCTCCTGTCGTTGTCCATGAAAAAGGTGGAATATAACTATTCTTAAATTATATTTTGAAGTGGAAACAGACATAAAGTAGGATATAAGGTTGAGCTGAGCTTGTTCCCAATTTTGACACCCTCATCTGTGTGGGGGGTCACCCCATCAGCCAAGTGTGTAAAGGAAAAGGAACAGTGATCATTTCAGTTGCATCTGTATTTTAAGCAATAAACCATAATGGTTGAGTGAACACAACCCTAATGCTGAATCCAAATGTTGAAAATGCTATTCTTATTTTAATGAACTCGTTGGCGTGAAGCCATAATGTTTTGTTTTTGTGCACTATTTTGTTTACTCTGCCAGCTCTGAATCCCTCTTTCTTGAGTAAAATAGTCAATTACATTTTCCCCTGAAACTTGACAACAGAAATTCCATCGAATTCTGAAACAAAAAAAAAGAAGATATGCAATATGCATGAGATTAAGGATTCTGCACAATATTGAGAATCCACCTCTGTGCCCACTATCACCTCACATAACCAGCCAACTAAAATTGATTTACTGATACAGACACAAGGACATGTTAACCAAGTTTGTATCAACAATATGAATAAAATTACAATAACATATTGGATAATACAATAACATGATATCAGCAGCTACCTAGCTAACAGGAGATATTGAAAAACCCTTCCTGTTCTGGGACAATGTTATGCCGTAGTCGGCTATATCCAAATGTGTTTAAGAATCGTATGATTACAAATAAGGACCACGGTCTAACATTTTGCCGTGTATGTGCATGCGCTTGTGCGTTTATGTGTTTGGACATACGTGTGACATATAATAGATGTCACTTTTTTTTTTCTTTTTTTTATGTTAACCCCCTGAGGTCTGTGCTTAGCTCAGAGCAGCTTTGTGATTTTGGTGTGGTCTGATATTTATCAACTTAACACACACTTACTCCAAAGTGTTTGATATTTTTATTTGAAGGACAATCACAGCTGCAATTATATGCCATCAATAGTTTGATCAGTATCATATGCAGCTTGTAAATAGATTTACAAACACACAAGTTATAAAGAGTAAATTTTTCTGCCGTCACAAAAGTTGTGAAAGCACACACTAAACTATAGTGACGAATTGTTTTGCCAATATGCGTTTGTTCATCAAGGTCTTGGTTATGTAAGGATGTCAAAAAAGTTTAGCACATCTGAGATCTAAATAGCTAAAAAACTGTTTTTATCAGAACTGGTCAAATTTATTTCAGGCTGTGGGAGGGCTATATGCTAATTTCCTGAATATTCATGATCCACACCTGAGGGTTGTCCACACCTGTAAGATCTGTCAGATGGGCCATCTCTCTTTCAACGGCCATCAGACAAAGACAAAAGCCATCAGAGTAAGCAATAGTGAGTGAGCCATGCAGAAGACAGAAAAAAAATAAGTTTTTTTCATTTTGGAAGATTTATTGAAAACATCACACAAACTATATACAAAAAATTCAAAATTAAAACATGGTGAGACAATCTGTTCTGGTTCTGTTTCTGGTGAACTGTAGACACAAGGGAACATCACAAACCTTGCACTCCCATGCACTGTTGTTTCCCCGACATCTTGCGACCAACAGAAGCCAGTTTGCCAACATCCAGCGTCTGCTTGGAAGTGGGCACAGGCACATGATCAAAAGTAGCCCGTTTTTTGGGTTTAAGATATTTATTTATCTTTAAACGTCTGTAGGAAAACGAAAGCAAAATCCGTGTCTGCGAAGACACGGAAAGACATAAACAAAACAAACCAAAATAACCAACGATCAGGAACAAACAAAGTAAAACGATAAATCCAAAACGTATCCAAAAACTCGGAATAAACTAAACACTGTGAATCTAAACAACAATAAGCACACAAACAAACAAGTTCTCGAGAGGCAAGAAACATTAATCACAATAGGTACTATCAAGCTAAGCTAGATAATGTCCAAGCACCGAAACAGAGAATGCCAGCTGGTTAAATATCCTCCCGTTAATTATTAGCAGCAGTTTGCAATGATTCTGATTATTTCCGTATAGCGTCACAAGACGCGGAATTCATATATTTTCACAAGTATTTGAAAACATGGGAAATAAAATAAATATCAGCATACACAGTTGCTGGCAGATCGCAACCGTAAATACAGACAAGATGCAATATAATGTCGGGACATTGTTTACACAGCAATTTCACACATGGCCCCACGCCCCTCCCGAGACTAGCACCTAGTTACCATGTCAATAGAAGGGGGACGGTACTTCCAGGTAAAACAGAGAGGAAAAGGCAAGGTTTACTTTTGGTCTAATTAACCAAAAATCGGAAAGTCGCGATTCTAAGGTTTCTGTCAATGTTTTTGCCGCGTGTGTATGATAAAATCTTGCGACGTTAGAAATAGTAATATACTTTTATTGCTGCTCGGATCATCGGCGATCCAGTCGACCTCAGGGGGTTAATTGCAATGTTTGTTGTTCTGGCTTTATTCCCAGCTATAGACTGTACATATTCAAAACACTTTAAAACATGAAACATATGAAAAGACATAACATGGTGGACATGTAGCAAGTCACAATGAAATAGTGATATAGTTATATAGCTGTAAGGTTTATTTAATTATAGGTACAAATTCTACCTGAAAGAATATTCTGACATGCAGTGGTCATTAAATGCTGCCCATAGCTACAATTATAGAATCTCTTCATTACATAAAGCTAGACCTAGTTTCGGTGGGTGAGAGCAAAAATAGTTATGTTAAGGCCAGAGTTGCTAGACCTTTGCCACTTAATTAATGGAACACTTGTATGTTGATGACCACAACACTAAATTGTCACTTATAATACCCGTTCTTGTTTCCTGCACCTAAGGCATGTTCTGCTTTTTTTATCTACTAGGTTTCCTTTCATATTAGATGGCTGAGCATGTAATGTACAGTACCAGTCAAAAGTTTGACTACACCTTCCATCTGGACTACGGCTAATCGGGCACTCCTTCATTCTTCAGCAAGATAATGACCCGAAACACACCTTGTTATGCAAGAACTACCTGGTGAAGGAGGAACGTGAAGGACAACTCAAACTGATGACCTGGCCTGCCCAGTGTCCAGACCTCAATCCCATAGAAATTGTATGGGACGAACTGGACAGAAGAGTCAAAGCAAAGCAACCCACAAGTTTCTCTGGGAATTGCTGCAGGAGAGCTGGGAAGACCTATCGGGTGATTTCCTGCTGAAACTTATTAACCGAATGGCCCGTGTTTGTGAGGTTGTTATCACGGCAAAGGGTGGCTATTTTGAGGAATCCAAGATTCAACTTTCAATATAATTTTCTTGAACATTTCTTTGATGTCCATTTTGTTCATTGTTGCATGTGTTTTTTGTCATTTTAAAGTATTTACAGAAACGTATATACGGTGTAAAGCATTGTCAATTATGAGATAAACCTAGTTTACAGCAGGTGTACTCACACTTTTGACTGGTACTGTACATAATATAGATTTGAGGCTACACTTTCAGCCATAATTAGATGTCTGAAAGATCTGAATTAATTTCGTATTCACTGAATTATTTTTCCAATACAGCCTTTGCTCTCCCAGGCCCTTTCTGTTATTCTTTATACAGCTAAACTGGGGTCACTATTTCCAATGGCACAATTCTATGGATGGAACAAAATCCCACACACAGTTTAATGCTCCCAAATGTGATTTATTGGTTTGCTTTAAAGGCAACATTTGAACCAGACAGGGCATTGTCACCTGGATTGTGTTAATCTGCATTGAACTCTGTGTGGGATTATTTATTTTTTCCTGGCTATAGTGCTGACTTGCATTATTGGATATTGCATTATTTTATACAAAAATTGCATTGGTCACATTGATCAACTCAACTTCCTAAGGCATAATTACTTAGGTAAATGCCAAATTATCTACTCAAAAAGTGAAAGTGGGTATAATGGTAATGTATAGCACAACTCAAGAAAGAACATACTTGACAGTGTTTAGAGGCACCCATTATTGGATGGTTCTCAGCATCAGGAGTGCCCTCTGAACTGACATACATATTTCACATAACCACCTTCTGAAAAAAAGTCCAAAAGACATCCAATAAAAATGTAATTAAAACAACAGTTTTGCAGTTATCTCAATCTGTCAATTGTCATATGCAAGGTACGGTGTGGAATGTGTGTTTTAATGTGCTTAAGGATTATTTAAGGATTCTATTCCACCCTGTAGCTGGGCACTGTAGGTGCAGGTACTCATTTTGCAATCATCAACACAAAAACGTTGTGACTAATAAATAATAAACCATTACTCCATTCTGTATGTATGATATTTGTTTTATTAGAATTATTATTCCATATCCAGAATTGAAGCCATTAATGCATGAATGTCCTAATAAAGTCTTATGGGAATGAATTGAGTGGGAACAGGAAAGGAACAGGAAAGAGACAGTGCTGATTTGACAACAGCCATCGTATGGGTGCTGGGCTGTACTTGGATTGGAGAGATGGACATTGTTTGTTCTACTCTGTAATTAACATAGACTGTTGGTTGTTGATTCAAAGAGAAAGTTTGCCAGCGCAGTGGTGAGTTTGAGGTTTAAGGTAGACCACCATATAGTTACAGAACTGCAGCAGGTATCAAAGCATTGTGTGTTGGAACACTTGACAGTACATGGATCAAGATAATGGTTGAGGTGCTCTTGTGAATTTCCTTTGTGCCTGTCTGAAAATTTTTCAATTTTTGCCAACCACTATCTCTCATTTAAAACATAGTTTTCGTGTTTAATTTATAACAAACTTTTACCCTGCTAAACCACACTAGACCCATTTCTCCATTTACACTTAGATGAGTAGAGCAATGATTATATGTGACTAATGAGGATATGTGATTATTGTACCTGAACTGCTTGTAGAGACTACTTTTTTTTGTTGTTAAATAAGTGTTACCTTCAGTTATTACAGTTACTTTCTCATTAAAAATTCCCTCTGTTCAACTACATTTTAAATAACCATTATTTTCATATTAAATGACCCTATTCTCTGTAATATAAACCTAAGATGACATAGCCACATAGTGCACGGGCCTTACAAATATGCAGATTTAAATGACACTTTCCAATGCTTGAGAGTTAGAGGGGGGAGGGCATGCCAGACCTCTCTGCTTCACTCTCCCGCTTTTCAGAAAAAAATCAGTCTTGGGAGTATAAAGGGAAATGATAAATGGCATAATTTAGTGTAGCAGAGACTGGCTCATACGCGATGTAGACACACTCCTCTGCCAGGCTCCATCTCTCAAAGCATGCTAAGAAACCGCCGGGGGACACTTTCGGGTCATTTAGCAGCCACGCCGCCCTGTCACAGCCTGCCGAAAGAGATTCTTGGTGGGGGAACATCTCCCGGCCCCGCTAGACACGACTGTGTCCCACACACTCTCGACCGATGTGGCCTGATTTAGTGGCTGTTTGTTTTTTGAATTCCCCTGGAAGGTGTGGCCTGCAGCCAGAGCCTGTTCCCAGCTTCTAATTATTCTGTGTCCAACACTCTGCCAATTATTTATTTAATTCATTGTGTCCCTCATCGGTGCACACTGTATGAGGTATTCCCACATTCCTACACCACTCATTTGCAATAATCCCCTTTCACTTCTTCATTCTACCTAGATGAAGTAATGATTTATGTACGAAAAGACAGGAGAAAACCAAGGTTGTTACGAAGAGCAGGAATTAAGCTGCGCTTGAAAATGAATGCACACGTTGTATAAGCAAACAAGTAATGCGTTCTTGATTTTGCTCAGAACCTGCAAAGATTTGTGCCAGATTGCCATGCTCTTTAGTTATAAAGTTAATATTTTAAAAAGGCCCATCTGCTGTATTAATTCTCAGAGAGAGAATGAGGCTTCTTCCCAGCTGAGTCTTTCATAAATGACATAGTCTCTGCTCTGGAGTAATCCTAAATTTATATGGCATAATATGCATGTGCAAGGGTTAACGGGTGGGACATAACTTAATAAATAAAATAAAACAGCCAACTTGGTAAACACATAATTTAGATGTGTCTGTTTAGATTATATTCATTGAGTGAGAGACATTTCACAACCTAACTATGTACATAAGTGCCTGCAATTGAATCCTCTATGCATGATTCAACTGAAATACAGCTGTGTACTTCTTTATATAACTGAAGAAGCAATTCATAAATGTTGCAATTATGTCATAGAAAAATTTCTGAGTATTATAAGGCTTGTGAATGCATTGTTGCTGTGTTGCTTTTTTTCGCATTTCCTATATCACGACATACTGCCATTTTTATCATCTGTGATGTCCTCTTCTTGGCAGATCATATTCTGAAGTCACAGTTATATTCAGGCAGTTTGTATTCTAAAGTCTTGTATCATTAATTGTTGATTGGGGACATATACATCTGGGGCCATGTACAGTATAAAGCCACTCAAAGTAAATACATTTGTCTCAAGTGTAACTTAAATGTAATCATTGGTGACCTTTACTCCTACACTAAAATGTAAGAATAAAGGTGATTTATCAAATTTCTCTTGACTTAAAAATACTCTTAGCCTGTCAGGTATTTAAGAGACCTCTGGAGCGCTCCTAACTTGACTAGGAGTAGGCAAGACTGCAGACCTGCGCGGACCTTCCAAGACAGGAAGAATGTTTTAGAGATGTTTGATGATGAATAGTTAATAAAAAGTTATCGCTTAGATTGTCAGGAAATCATCTGTGTCACTGATCTTGTGAGGGATGTAATATTGTAATATTGTAATAATATGTAATAATAATATCATAATTGTAGCTCAATAGTCAAAATAATTTTAGTAACTGTTGTTCATCAGAAATATTTCAATATGAAACAAATGTCTCATAAATAAGACTACGAACCAGTACCATGTGTTGCCTTCTTGAAAGCAAAGATTTTCCTGACGTGCTTTGGATAGAACATTGTACCATTTGTTTTCCGCTTTCCTCCGGGCTCCGAATGGTAGAGGCGAAGCTTGCTTTAATGTTGTCTGCGGTCTGCCTCCATGCCTCTTTTTTATGACCACCTAAGTGTGGGGCTAAATTTTCCCTTAATTATTTCCTTTTTCGCATCTACCTCCTCTACCAACATCACCGTTTCCTCCACAGTTCAATTCGTTTTTCTTTTTGCATCCATTTTGCTTAGCCTAACATTAGCCAACAAGGCATCTCTTATAATGAGGGTCTGTTTAACTTTATTGGAAACTTGTGTTGACCATCAAATAATACAGATTTTCCAAAAGCAGATTGGTTCTAACTCTTTGCAGTTTCGGCGATTGTTGACCTCATCTTAATCTTTTCATTTGCGGCACCTGTGATTGGTACAAAAAAAAAAAAAACCTCACGAGTTACTCTTGTGAATATTTAAAGACTTACCTAAGAGAAAGTGTGAGCTGCTTGACAACAATGTTTTACCGACCACTTTAAGCAAAGAATGATTTCACTCCAAAGTAAGCCCTTAGGAGGTGTTAAGTGTAATTATTAAGATATTTGATAAATACCAGCCCAGGCATGCAGTTTTTTTACTCTTGGCATACTCTTGGTTTAACTATCTTATATTTGGCAATCGTGCATCCAAAATTGAAGAAGAGTTGTGATTATCTTTATAATTAAACTATGAGAGACATGAGCAATACATTAATTTATATAATAATTTGTCTGGTCTTTTAGTCATGGAAAAACATGCAAGATGAAAGTGGAATTCATTTTTATTTCACAGGAGAATTCAATTTAATGATAACGACAGAATTGTGTTTTAAATACAGACATGCTTGATGTGAGACATGATTAAAACATTTTTTTAAATGACAGAAATACTTTTCAAATGTATCCTGCAAATACAGTGATTCTGAATGGCTAATCTAAAGCATATAGGTGAAATGAACAATAATAGCATCACATGTCTTTTGGGGCACTTGAAATGTCTAATTATAAGTTAAAACCTACTCCTAAGGTTCACTCTTATTTTTCTCTAATAGTTTGTCTCAGTGCCATTCTATGAATGCAATGATGAGATAAGAATTGATTTACTCCTAAATTGGAGTGTTAGGCCCTTAAGTGATTTTATCACAATTGGTTTGTACTGTATACTGATGTATGTCCTGGACTAAAAGAAGCACAGATTGATGTATCATGACGTGCAGAGTGGACAAGCCAAATTCAGCCAAGCATATTTTCACATCTGTTGTAAACAGAATAATTAATAATATTACCTTATCTTCATAATGAAGATAAGGTAACCTGCCAGCGGCCTTGTCAGAAATGTATGGACACAGCTTTACGTCTGCTAGCTAAATCATGCACTACACATGTCATCTAGAATTAGACAAATTATGAGTTTTGAGATTATGAGATTAGTGTTCACAATCCATGTTTGCAGCAATGGCATTTGGACCACGTGTTGAACACATAAAAAATGGTGCTCTGACCCAAACCAAATAATTATTGTGTTATTCACTATCTAGAGCAGGGGTGTCAAACTCATTCCATCGAGGGCCGAGTGTGTGCAGGTTTCTGTTGTAACCAATGCATTACAGGAGGTGATTTCAATGAGGTTCCCTACTTAGTTGAAGAAGTGAGCTAATAAGTGAAATCACCATACACCATAGGTGAAAACCTGCATACACTCGGCCCTCGATGGAATGAGTTTGACACCTGTGATCTAGAGGGATATTATTTAATTACAATTACGGCACATATTGCTTAATTCATTCTTGAAAACAGATTATCCAAAGTTTGCAATAGAATCAAACAACTAATCAAACAAAAAACTATGAAGAATTCTGCAAGAGACTCCCACCACTCCCAAGAGTAAGCTCACCTGCAAGAAACTCCCACCAATCCATCCAGGCCATGACAATAAAAAAAATAAAAAAGTGTGGTGTGCGTGTGCAAATACACTCATTGGACTATGGGTTTGCTCAGTGTTGTGTATTGTAGTATTTAAGGATTAAAAAACAACAGGTTGTGGGGTTGTATGAAAATAAACCATGACAAGGTGATGTGATGTTGTCATACAATTGCACAGCTTGGAATGGATTATAGGGAAATAATGAATAAAGTTTTTTTTGTATGTTGTTCAACATGAGTGCGATTTGGACGGAATGAAGGAATCCTTTTGTTTTGACAATGACCGCAAGGGGACGTGTGAGTGCTTGGAAGTTAACTGTTATGTTCTTCATTTGTTAGCATATTAATTTGCATTCTTTTTATTTTACGCCTAGACTTCTCTTCATTATGGTCCAGGATGCCAACAGTGAGTCGTTTGTACCCACACTACTCCTTGACAATTCATATGAGGCAATTATAATGAAAAGCAAAACATGGGCAAAAGCTCTTGTCCTTAATCTCAGGAGGTTTAAACTCAAATTACACTGAACATTTTTCTTAATCTCTGTGGTCCCTTGACAAAATAATTCTTTATATCAGAACAGTTATTTGAAATAAGAAAATCCTGTTTGTGACTAATTAACTGAAGCTCGTGGAAAAAAATAAATAAATTGGAAGCGTCTTGCTTCTTTATCCCGAGATAATGTTAAAATGCTAATGTTCTGGTTTTGCTAATAAAGTATGCTTTTTCATTAAATTCAAATTATTATTATTATTTTTTAAGTTACGTTTGAAATTACTCTCCATATATTAAATTGAATGCCTTTTTAAGAACTGGGGATGGTAAATCATAGGTTATTTTTCCAGTGCAAGCATATATGTGCCCTTTTGCTGAGTTTGCGCAAACATTTACATTATATAATCTTTATTCTGGGTCTTGGTATGGTGTTCTGCCTGCTTGCTGCTTCTACACATACAAAAATAAATATTCAACATTTAAAACAGTCCGCTGGAGCAAACACAACCAAATAACAGTAACAAAATGCATTTCACAATACGACATTACTAAACGTAATGTTGTGACAACCTTTACAGAATATTTAGTTCAGTTCTGTTAAAGGTGAGCATTCTGACCATAATGTACTACTTACTATAGGTAGGCTATTGCTGATCCATCCATATGATGTGGTTGATACTGTTGTGCTTATGTACATTTCTTTATGAACCATGAGCATCCAAATGCTAAATATAATGGGAGTCATTGTCAATTAATTCAAACTTAAAACTACACACCAAAATCACCACACAACTAATTTGTGTTGTTTGGCCACGTACAGCCATTGTAAGCTGTACATGTTTGAATTGATGACTAGAACTACACTGCCCATCCCAAAAAAAGTCACACACTCTAATATTTCGTTGGACTGCCTTTAGTTTTGATTTCTGCAATGGCATCAACATTTATTTGTCACAACATTTATTTCCGTCCAGAGTTGCATACATTTTTCGCCAAGATCTTGTATTGATGATGGGAGAGTCGGACTGCTGCGCAGTCTTCTCCAGCACATCCCAAAGATTCTCAATGGGGTTAAAGTCAGGACTCTGTGGTGACCAATCCATGTGTGAAAATGATGTCTCATGCTCCCTGAACCACTCTTTCACAATTTGAGCCCTATGAATCATGGCATTGTCATCTTGGAATATGCCCATGCCATCAGGGAAGAAAAAATGCATTGATGGAAAAACCTGGTCATTCAGTATATTCAGGTAGTCAGCTGACCTCAGTCTTTGGGCACATAAAGTTGCTGAACCTAGACCTGACCAACTGCAGCAATCCCAGATCATAACAGTGCCCCCACAGGCTTGTACGGTAGGCACTAGGCATGATGGGTGCATCACTTCATCCACCTCTCTTCTTACCCTGATGCGCCCATCGCTCTGGAACAGGGTAAATCTGGACTCATCAGACCACATGACCTTCTTCCATTGCTCCAGAGTCCAATCTTTATGCTCCCTAGCAAATTTAAGCCTTTTTTCCGATTAGCCTCACTGACAAGTGGTTTTCTTATGGCTACACAGGTGTTTAGTCCCAATCCCTTGAGTTCCCTTGACATTGTGCGTGTGGAAATGCTCTTACTTTCACTATTAAACATAGCCGTGAGTTCTACTGTTGATTTTTTACGATATGATTTCACCAAACGTTTAAGTGATCGCCGATCACGATCATTCAAGATTTTTTTCCGACCACATTTCTTCCTCGAAGATGATGGTTCACCACTATCCTTCCAGGTTTTAACAATGCGTTTGACAGTTCTTAACCCAATGTTAGTAGTTTCAGAAATCTCCTTAGTTGTTTTCTTTGCTTGATGCAGGCCAATAATTTGACCCTTCTGAAACAGATTAACATCTTTTCCACGACCACAGGATATGTCTTCCAACATGGTTGTTTAAGAAATGAGAAGCTACTCACTACATCAGTTAGGGTTAAATAACTTGTTGCCAGCTAAAACATATTAATCACTGCAGTAATTATCCAATGGAAGGCTCTTACCTATTTGCTTAGTTAAATCCAGGTGGTGACTTGTTTTGGCCAGGCAGTGTACTTTAGAACTATTTTAGCTCTCTTCCAAGGAAATTATATATTAATGATTGCTTCCAAGCAATCCGTTTCCCCAACCTATGTTTTTTTCCACCAGGAATTATTTCAATTTCACAGCAAAAAGGATGTGAGGCAAGCAAAGCAGGTATTGGTGTGGTTTTACAGTGTTTGTTGACACAGTAGCCAGCTATTTAACTAGACAAGCTACCCAATTGCCCTATAACAACCCAGCAGAATTATCAAGCAATCTTGTCTGAATAAGCAAAGTCAAATTACATTGAGGAAGATATAGCCATCTGCATTCTCGTCCTAGCTTTAGAACCTGAAAGGACAGGTTTTCAATACCAAAGCAGAATATTGGACAGTTGGTGGTGCAGATGCAGACACTGTCTCCTGATGCCCACTGAGGACAAATGTTTGTGTTGCAACAAGTGGGATCTGGCCAGAGTGCTAAAGAATGTTTACAAAATTCCTAAAATAAACTGGAAAAGGCCAGTTTTAGAATGAGCAAGTAATGTTATGTATAATGTTTTGTAATGCAGCCTGTTTTGTAATGCTATTATCTGTCTTCCAAGCTTGCTAGCTAGCTATGAAAAACTGAATGATATTAAAGCTAGTTAGGTATAATAACCAAGTTTATCTAATCTAATCATAAGAACAAACTTTGTTCAGATATGTTGTTAACTTTGTTCAAACAGTGCTCCTAACTAAAACAAAAACAAAAACCATATGCCATTTAGCAGATAGTTTTAACCAAAGCAACTGTACTGAATGCATACTTTTTCAGTATATGTGGTCCCAATGGGAATTGAACCCACGACCTTAGCGTTTGTGCCAGGCTCTGCCAACTAAGCCAAAAAGAGCCAACATTTTTTAAAGTCTGTAACCAATCTACAAAATGTATCTTTCTTTTCTTCCTTTTATGCTAAACTGTAGGTAAAAAATTTGCCATTTAGCTCACTTTCTCTCACGATCAAAAAGTGTGTATTTGTCTCCTTACTTGATGCTAACAGTTCAGATGCACAGTATTGACTGCTGTAACTACCCCTCGGATCTCAGTCACTGAGGAAGTACACAAAATGTGTGATCAGTACTGTTGGCTTGAAAAAAGTAGTTCCACTTTAGGAAACATTGCTTAATAAAAGAGACCTAGCAAGTCAATATTCATCTTTGTTTAATTCTCGTAATGTCAATGCGTGGTCAGAAAAGATATAATTGGTGATAAATTTGATATGATTTTAGTGTGTTCTTTTAATTAATTGACAATTGACTCCCATTATATTTGCCATTTGAATGCTCACGACTCATACGGAAACGTATATAAGTGCAAGACCATCAACAATGCCATGTGGATGGATTGGCAAGAATTATACAAAATAGTACATCTTGAAATTTTTGATTTTGGTTTGAATGCATCTTTAATACCATTAGTCTACACCAGGGGTGGGCAAGGAGGGCCATATACGTTTCCGGATTTCATGCCAACTTTTGCTCTTCTACTTGACATTTTAGCTACATTTCTGGATAAGCCCATGAATGACGGCTGAAGACTGTTCTTGTGTCCCATATGAAACATGTTACTGTGGTCTAATATACATTCAACTAATTAGCTAACTGAGCCAGGGTCATTGCTAGAAACAAAAACCTGCATACAGTTTTCCCTCCAGGACCGGAACTACCCACCCCTGGTCTACACAAATGGGCGTGAGAATTATGGAAATAATGATATTCAACCATTTCGCATTTTTCACTTTATTTCATGGAATCAAAATTAATTTAATTGGGATTTATTGGCACTGATTAACACAAAGTACTGTATAATATCAAATTTAAAACAACTCCAAAGCCTTTCAATTAATTACAAATTAAAATCAGACAACTGATTCCATAAGTATTCACCCTTTTTTCTAAGATGCACCTTACATAATTATCTGATTGGAGTTAACCCGTGTACAATTAAGGTGTTTCAAATTATTTCAAATTAAAGGGGAATAATCATCACAGTGCGTAATGGCTGTAAGTCTGTTCCACTTCTAGGGAAATGTCATATATGATCAATCCCAGGACCTCTTTCAGTCCAGATAAGTCTAGATCTCAAATTTGCAACTGAGTGGAGAATTTAGTCATTTGAAAACCTCACATGTTGCAGGTTGTACTTTACATTTATTAACATTTTTAATCAAGAGGAAATTTAATTTAATTTACAAAACAATTGCTTCAACAATTATGTTGAGGAAGTTTCAAGGGAAAAAACTAATACTTTTGTTACTTACTAACACTTTCGGGCCAATCTGTGTCGGGATTTCATGCCAACGTATGGTCTTAATTTTTAATTAGTCCAATCATTTATTTTATGTCACATTTTTATTAAGTCATGAGCTACAGCTGCAGATTGCAAATGTACCCTTGATGGGAATGATTTACAGTGGTCTGATAAATGAGTGAACATTGGTGTATACAGCTGTTTAGAGAATTAAGGCAGAATAATTGGTTGGAAGAAAACCCAGTGCACACATCAACAATATAGAAATGGAGTTGGAGTAAGGGACAAACTGCAAAGAAAGTACAAAATAGCACCATATATTCCACTATCCTTTCATACATCATATTATGCAATATGTGCTGTCTAATCCCCCATAACATATGCTGTAATTAGAGAGGTGAATGATCCATGAAGTATCACAAAGCACAATATTGTATACTATATATAAAACCAAAGTCCTGAAAACGATGCTTAAAACAAACTACATAAAACATGAAGAGACCTATGTGCAGATTAAAAGCTATAGCCTACTTATTGGTACTGATTATTCCATAATTGAATTGCTTGGTTAAAAATCATAGGACTGTAAAGGGAAATCATGGTTTAAATGTATATGTTTTATCCTCCTTTATGTCAAGCTGACAAATCGCTACTGGCCTGTCAATCAGGTCTAGATGTCAACATTCAAGAATATCATAATCCCCCCAAGGAAATTTTGGCTTAAACAAAGCAGTTTATCACATATTTATTGGCAATTTTAATCAAAAAAGCAACATCCAGTTGTTTTGTTGCTACTCAGTGATAATTTACAAGCAAAATTAGGCTAACTGGTTTTAATGCAACTGTACTAAAACATATAGACGAGGAGCACAGTCTGTTCTCTGAGTGGCTTTAAGCAGTGCATTCTCTCACTCATCTCCAATGCTCTCATCCAAAAGCTTTCCGTCCCATTTCATTTCCTTTTCAAGCCGTCCCAAAGTTGTTGCTCTCATTTTTTCAAAACTAAAATGACAAACACAAAGGCACCTTTGTGTCTGAGAGGAAAATGGATGAAAGCATGGAAACAGGAGGGCTAGGTATGGCTAAACAGAACTTGAAAGACGTTTCAATGAAACATCAAGGTAGCCGAAAACACCGGAGGGAACATGGAGGCTGTGAACAACAACACTTACAATGCTGCTTTGTTGCCGAAAGCTGTGATGTTAGAAGCAATGAACTTGGGGAAACTTTGGAAATGTCTAAGAGCGTCTTCACATGCGTGCTCAAAATTCAAACGGAATGGCAATTACTGTCCAGATTTTGAATATGTATGACAAAGCATAAATCCATGTGTCGATGCAAATGGAAAGGAAGTCCTCTTCAGTTCAAAAGACAGTTTTCTGTTTGGATTTTGGACTCTTTACACCAGGAAACAAAAACAAATGTGTGCAGCTCTTTGAAGGCCACCTTTCCTCCTCCCCCTTGAGCAGGAGCCTATACCCTATTTATGGGGTTTAGAACAGACACCGTGCATAAGGTTTTTATGCTACAGGGTTGTGTTAAACTAATCATCTGTGTCCATTTAAAAAAAAAAACTGGTATCACACCACAGAAAAGAAGATATTTTTGGTAGGATTAGCAGAAACATGTGCATGTTCTACTTTCACAGGGAGAAGATGCATCATGCATTATACGGACTACTTTCAAACCGCAGTTTGGCAATGGTGCTCTTGGACAACATGAGATGAGAAATCATATTGTTACAAACCAAGAGCAACCATGGGTTCTCCCATGTGTTTTTCTACATATCAAGCAAGAACGTCTACAGATTTAAATGCGCAAAATCAAAATGGAGGGCAAGCTACATCAAAGTTATATTAACCAGCAGGGTGCTGAGTATCTGTCTCACAAACCGAAAGGTTTTTATTTTTACATTTTTAATTACATTTCCCCATTTGTTTTATTTTCTCCCTATTGGGAATGCCCTGTCATATTCCTTGGATCATCTCATCACTACAATGTCATCCAGGCTGGAAAATTATATCCAACAGTCTATACTGTTTGCACAGTATTTGTATTTGAATTATTCTTGAAAACCTACATTAATGAGTGAATTTACCTTCTGGATAGCTGTTGAATTGTAAACATTTAAAAAGTTGGGGCCAGGGACTAAAGGCTAAAGCAGCTCATGAGATATAGTACTTCCAATTCAATGTCTTTGAAAAAGATTCTGATTTAATGTATTGGGGCTCCAGAATGCACATGAATACTGCTGATCCCTACACTGGGAGCCAATATGTCGAATGTATTTTTATGGTGGGTCATCCATAACTTAATGTGCACAGACATGTAAGAAAAATCGAACATGTTGTACCAAAGAAAATCAACAAAAGACGTTAAAATCGACATACAGGCAGGCAGTGCTAGAATGCACCTGAAAGATGTGTGCTGCAGAAAGGGCGATTTATCCTGTGTGGATTCCATCATCATGGATTCCCATCTGTTGACGCAGGTCTTTTGAGTGTGCAATGGCATTACGTTAACTTTGCATCAATGCAGCTTTTTAAACACCTGATTTATTCATTAGCACTTCTGACAAACAAAAAACAATATTTGCCCTACTTTGAGGACAAACGATTCATGCCATGCAGGGAGAGGTCACATTAAGTATTTTAAAAGGCAACCGTTCTTGATGAACTTTTTCATGAATTCACTCTGTGTATATACATTTCTTAGCCACAGTCTCTGGTTTGAGCCAGCTCAGGACATGTTGACCTTGTCAAACATACAAACACCTGGATACTTTTTTGAAACACAGAAATAGCTAGTAATCCATGTTCTTCTAGCTTGGTGGTGATGTATAGCAGATATTATGTCACTAATATTCTTTAAAAAAGGGGGCTAACATTCTGAATAATTACTAACTTAACTAGATGTTTATGTCTAAGAGTATGGCATAACATAAAGTAAGTAGCCTACATTAATGAATGGATGAATGAATGGAAACACAAGAGGGTAATGCAATTGCTCTGCATGATGACCACAATAACAAAAATAAATCATGACTGCAACCTGTCAAAACCCAAATTTGCTTTCGGACATTTATTGACTTATTGTTAGTCTCTCTGGATAAGAAAGTCTGCTAAATGCCTAAAATCTAAAATGGACACAGGTATAGGAGAGTAATTGGGTGTGGCAACCAATAGACTTACACAATAAACCACAAAACCAATACACGTACAAACCACAAAAAAAAAAACCAAATGACAAAAATCCTGGCTGGAATGTGAGTGTTCATCCAGACATTGAAAAGCCATCATGTGTGCTGCATTTTTGCATACAGTATGGCTAGAATAAAGGAAAACAACAACATATTTCATGATCTCGCAAGCACGTATTAGCAAGCTCTGAGAGTGGTGCCTGAGAGAACTGAAAATACAGATGCATCCTGCATTCCCCTTCCTTGGTGATTCCCAAGCCTCCACAAGTGTGATAATTCATTGAGAAAAATCTTTCTCAGATTGGCACAGAGAAGAGCGTGAAGCAGAAATATCACCCCACAAGTTCCTAGGTGACAAGGTCATAAATCCCTGCAGGAAAGGAAAAAAAAAACAACCGAAAAAAAATACCTGAAGAATATTTTCCTCATGCATAGAAAAGCTGCTTCACATTTACCCTGGGGACCTCCTGCCAACTCATTGCATGTAAAGCAGCCTCAGCGAGGAGATGTGGATAAAGGAACTTTGAGGTGCTGGATAAAAGCAAGACAATGTCTCTGGAATATGCAGCGAAATAGAAAACCTCCCTATCAGTTGAATGATCTTGAATGCCAATTACCCTCTGGTCTTCAGGGAGCAGGCTGTCAGTCAGGAAGTAGCTTGTGCATGATGCCGTGGAATAGCACATGCCAGGACTGCCCTAGTGGAGCAGAGCAACCAGTAAAACAACACAGAGCTGCAATTAAAGAGGCTGTCAGTGACAAACAATGGAGGGATTATATCCTGTAAGAATGCCGGGGCGGCTGTTTTTAAATTCAGATTTTACCTGGAGTATTGTCAGTTTTACTTATAATAACACACGCACGCTTTTGTGTCCTAAATATGCAGGTTAAAGCATTGAACCCAGGTCACACAGTTACCTTAACGCACACAGTTACCTTAATGTTTCTGGTAGTCCATAATTATTATACACATCCCATGCCGCCAGAATTGAAGGTCTCAGATAAACCCCTCCAACAGAACTGATATGTGCTCAGTGGTGACAACCACTCTCAAACTGGATTGCATTTAGAATTTATGGATTTAGGACTGCCAAAATATTGGTGTCTAGGCACATGCAAATACAGTTTATTTTCATATTCATAGAATGGGTGGCATGGGATGTGTATAATAATTATGGACTACCAGAAACATTAAGGTAACTGTGTGCATTAAGGTAACTGTGTGACCTGGGTTCAATGCTTTAACCTGCATATTTAGGACACAAAAGCGTGCATGTGTTATTATAAGTAAAACTGACAATACTCAAGGTAAAATCTGAATTTAAAAACAGATTTTTTTATCAGATTATTAATGTTATTTCTAGATTCACTGTCCAGATGGGTATGCAGTGGCATAATGGCTGTATTACTGATGTATTAGGGATGTCTTAGTAATGTATGGTTTTAATTTGTTTGAAAAGTGAAAGTGAAATGACCTTTGCAGCTGCACTAGCTGGCTCATCACATTCTTCAAATGGTTACATTGCTTATTTGCTATCTTACTAGTAGGTTATTCTAGGTTGTATGTTGGTTTTCATACTCAGTGGGACATAAGGAAAAGAGCTAGCAACATTCATATTCACTATCAATTAACATCTGCCTAGTATTTTTATACATTACCATAAACATTATGGGATGTTAATTGCTGAATAAACTCAGGAACCACACCTGTGTGGAAGCACCTGTTTTAAATATACTTTGTACCCCTCATTTACTTAAGTGTTTCCTTTATTTTGACATTTACTTGTATAATTATGGGGAGTGAATAGGTTGTGCATTGTGTGAATATTTAATGGTTTGGCTGAGCTGAAGACAATTCTTAGAAATGGAGCACTTCATTATTGCATGTGAGGACTTAATCATAATTTGTACAGGAATAATCCCATCCAATAGTTTTTCATCACAACATCTGGGTTATTCCTACATCTGATATGTTTCAAATAATAAATAAGTGACATAGAATCTATCCAAAGGTGGAAGTACACATATCTAGCCTGCATTTTTGCTTGTTTACCATGTGTGATGCCGTTAACCCACCCATTTTGTATTTTCAACCTCATGAACGGCTTTCCAAAACGAATTAAATAAATCAAATTGAAACATGGCCACCATTAATGCTCAACAAATTGTGGGGGAGAAGAATCTGAATACCACTATTTGAATCTAATGTTAAGTAAGCCCCCGAATAAACTACTTAATATAATCTAAAACCCCTTGTTAAAACTCATTCCACCTCAGGCTAAGTGGGAATTGGTCAGCACTGGAGGTTTGATCGGTGCTATAATCCTGAGGGGACAGTGGTGGGCTGATCCCTTGGTGGACACTTATGCACTTCTCCCAGTACAGCTACACCTCTGTGGCACTGCTTTGAGTGACACTGTTAAAATGGTTCAAATGAGAGTTTGCCTCACCATCCTGCTTTGATAGAATTTTTGAAAAAGCAGGACATTTGAGTGGATAGGGGGAGTAGTTCTGTATGTCAGGCATTTTTTTTCATCAGATTTGAGTGTAGTGATAAGAATCTGAGCAATGCCCATGGGCCTGTGTGGTCGCTCACTCTGATTCACACTGTGCATAACAACCCACATTTGTGCTACAAAATGAGGAACAGAAAGGCTGTAAAATGAACTGTTATCTGTTGTGATTCAAAATCCACGCTTTTGTTTTTAAGTTATGGCTTTGTATGACTTTTATTCCTGCTGTGTGGTACAAATAATTGTGAATTTGCCTTAGACCAAAAACAGGTAATCCAGATGTATTCATGAGAATGTATCACAGTCAATGTCAGTTAGTACAGACTTATTGCTGAATTGAGAAAATAGCCTATTAAAGAATGTGAAATCTTTTTCCATTAATTAACAACAACAAATGCATATATTCATCAACATTGAACAATCTAAGAACAACCTGTTGTTCATTCATCAGACCAAAAAATTTCCTTGGAGCACATCTAAAAAACTTGTGAATATGCTAAAATATTTAAACTGACTTTGCGTTGGAAGTATTTGTTGGGTTTGGAAGCTCTGGAGGTATTATGAATGAAATAATTTGCCTCCATCCCATGCGTCTTTAATATCCCCAAAGTGTTTGTACAAAAGTACATAAAACAATAATAATAAAAAAATCTATGCCTTTTGGCGATGATAGACGAAATATTTGATAACCCTGCAATGTTGTAGCATTATCCTTGAAATAAAGAAACCAAATAAAAACAAGTTATTAACTTTCCAGAATATGTCCCAGTGCTCGCATTTTTTATTAAACACTATTCATTTACTAAAGTATTCATTTGTTTCTACTTTCTATTCAAGACTTCTAAACAGAAAGAAGTAAATGTTTCTGTTAACCTTGTGGGCCCTCGATTTCAAAGATGTCCTCGATTTCCTTTGTTCGGTCAATCCCCAGCACAATGCCAGTCTACAACTTTTGTGTGTCAGTGTTGGTACACTTGTGATTGACTCAAATTGAAAGCAAAAAGCTTTTCTATCAAGGTTTCCACTCGATGCTACAAACACTTAAACAATCATTAAACGTTCAATATGCTTATAAAGACTTTGGTGGTACTTATAAAGACTTCGGCCCCCCTGTGACCCTGACCAGGAATAAGCGGGTTACATAATGAATGAAAGAATGAATTAACATGTATCAAGAATATCTGATTTATGCCATTTTTTATGGAAAGGTGATGAAATTAAAGTACTGGAAAAAGATGACTAAGATGCAATGTACTGTATGATTTACTAATTCCATGGGGGGCCACAAGTTAGACACAGGGGGTGATAAATATGCATGCTTCATTACCTACATAGGTAAATTATCAATGAAGCAGTAGACCATGAAGCCAAATATGCACATTTCCCCTGCTTGCTCCTTTTGGTTACTCCCCAACTCTTTTGTCTCAATTGTTTACATAATTGTCATGAGATATAATTGCAATTTCAACAACACAACCATTTTTGTATATTGAAACCTGTATTGTAAACTGAGTTCTTAGGTACTTGTAGCTCAACACCATACTTGTAAATAAAGATGCATTTGGGAAACATTATATCTGTTTGCATCATTTCTATCATGGGAAAATAAATTGCTTGTCATAGTCTGAAAATCAGTGGCAATGTTACCGTTGTGAGCAAATTTGCTATATTGTATAAAAGTACAATCCAATATAATCATGACCATGGGGACTTCAAACAGTTTTCCTGGAACCTGTGTACTTGAACAAAAACAGAACATTATACTGTATGTACTTCAATTCTACTGCATCCTTAGCTGTCACCGAAATGTAAAAAAATACACTGTATTTGAATTCATTTGAATCATTTCTTCATTCTGTGCTAAGTGAACATCTGTAACCTCCATTCAAAGTTACCATGATGTCTAATGAACAAAAGTCCATGTAACGTAATTAGTAGTGCTTTGTAGCAGTAGCAGTCATACAAGGTCTGTAATTAAGAATATCTATCAAAGATATTATTTCTTTCAAAGCACAACAACAACAGCAGCTCAATACAGTGATGTTACATTAATTATGAAACGTTCTTATTTTAGTCCAATTTAAATTATCTTCATTTTAAATGTATCATTTTAACATCAAACCCACAAGACACATGGTGCCTATTCTTCTTCTAGTATTACACACTCAAGAGCCATGCATGCAAATTAAAAACAAACCAAACTTTTTTGAAATATAATAGAGAACACTACTCACATCACAGTACGGCCTTTGTGCAGAAGCTCTGGCGTAGCCTACTCTTGACACACAGCGGTGCAGTTCTCAGAACTATTTTCCAAAGACAACTGTAATAACATGTCATAAACCACATATTATTACAAGACAACTGTAATAACATGTGGTTTATGATCACAGTTGACAAAAACTCCTGATCGATTATGACAGAGAGGGCGAATACGCCATGTAGAACAGGTGGAAACATTAAAAAATGTAATAAGGTCTGTTTACCTCTGTCTGCGTGAGCTGAGCACATCAAACATCGTACAGCCTGAGAGAGACAGGAGGGTTTATGACCATGGAAGCCACTTGGGTGTCATATGACTCCGGGCCAAAAGGAAACACAGCCAATAAATAAAGGGGGGATGGATTACTTTGACTTTGACAGACCTCCCGAATGAACGACCTCCCTTTAGCACAACTGGGTCCATATCCTGTCCCATTGATTTATCACAGGGCTCTTATTGTAAATGTTATCATAAAGCATGCTGTTTTACAGAAGATACAAACCACCAGAACCAAATTGGACATCCCTTTTTTGTATTTGAATAAATCAACAATTTCTCTTCCATGAAACTGAAATAAACTGATGGAATAAAGATTAGCATTGCACTATTTCTCTCTGAATGATTACTAAAGATCACTTTAACAAAGACCACATTATAGACAGTGATGTGTACACCTCTGCCCTTAGCAAATCACAAAGACTAAAAAGTTAATTGTTATTTTGCAGAATTGACTACATTGGCCAAAAGGAAACTGAAAATATGGAACAACAAAAATATAATTTCAATTTCAGACTGATATTTATGCATAAACACATTTTAGTACAATGCACAACTTATCTATGGACATCATATTCCATTGCAGGACCTGTTTTTCAATAAAAATTATTCCAAAAAGGATACACAGGAAAAAAACTTTCAGGCACCTCCATACACCTACCTGAAACATTTTTCTTTTCAAACCCTCTTTACCAGGTTGATGTTGTTGAGTTTCTCATGTTCATGGTGGCTGCCTCAAGTACAGTGTGTGAGGCCTAAAAATGGTGTTCACCCCTCGCCACACACACACACGCACACACAGGTCAAAAATGATAATACCCTGCCTTATCTAATGTGACTAGGGGGCCACTCTTGGCTGTGGCACAAAGCCGCTTTGAAGCATCTGTCAATGCCCTCCCCTGGATAAATGTCACATGTGGAATATCTCAGGTGGCAGCTGGGACACAGCAATGCGGAGGCAGGAATCCAGCAAACAGCCAGAAGTGTCACGCTCTTGCAGGGAAGCACACTTTTGTGGTGGCGCTCGCCCACATTGACAAAAACCAAAGGAGTCTTCAACTCCTTTTCCATTTCCCAAATAGAAACGGGGAATGGTTCTTTTAGTTATCTCTCAAAGCTTGGTGGCCATCTGGTGTGTAGAAATTTGAACGGAAATATATGGAAATGGCATCCACCTGTATTTTTTAGATATGTCCGTTTCATTACGGTGTGTCTTTCCACACTACGAAGTGAGGCATGCTGGGATTCTAGTTATTTGCTTGTTGTGTTGTCTACAAATTTTTGCATGCAGAAACTATCTTCGATGGAATCTGATTCCCATTGTTGTCATTGCAACACATTTGGACAGTCTAGAAATGTCTCTATTATCTATATTATGGACCATCAGTGAGTGCTTTCTGTAGTATTAAGAAATCAAGAATGATGTCTGATATGGTTGATTGTTCTCTTTGTTACATCCAGGGTAAGCATGTAAAAGATGTGAATTTCAGATAATCAGCTCTGCCCTTTTGTCTGAGACGAGGATGCAGATTTTTACAATGATCTCATTCAGTTAGGATGTCGCATGGCACTGGTGCTATGTATGTACTTGCAGGTGAAGACCCCCTTGCATATAAGAATGTAATGTAATAGTCTGTGGTTGAAGAACATTCTACCTTTTATTATTATTGGCATTTTTATTATGATTATTGTTATGATTTTTAAGAATTTTCTGTTTCTGATTTATCCCATTTTCTCACAATTTAGTAGACAATTACACCCTCACTTTTTCATGTCAATCCCCCCCTCGTATTGTGTGTTATCTGCCGTAGCCCTGTGACCGGCAGTGACAGAGGCAAGGTATCGTCTCCTCCCAGACTGTACTCGCCAAGCTGTCGACCGTAACTCCGGTACTCCAGAGCCACTCCTGTACCCAGCGAACTTCATGTCAGCTTCCTTCCCCCCTCCCTGGGGTGGACAGCCAATTGCCGCCCCCTGGTGGAACTCCCGGCCAGAGCCGACTCTGGTGCGACCGGTGGAATCGAACCACCATCGAATTTCTAATACTGATGATCCAGACTGGGTGCCAGAGGGTCAGTCTAGAGTTGTGGGTACACCTGGTAGTCCAGGTAAACATAACACATGTTTAAGTCTGTTTTATTTTGTTGTTCACACCAAAAGCTTGAATGTGAGATCTAACTTGTTTGAGTGTAATAAAATATGCGAATATTTTCTATAGCCGTTATGCATTTTCATATTTTTTTTTTTATAGAGCACCTTTCTAGCTATGAGCACAAGGTGCTTGGCAAAAGACAGTACAAAGGACAAAGTAGCAGAGAACAAAGGACAGTAAAAGCAAAACATAGCAATGGATACTAAGTATACAAATATAAAAAGTAAAACAAGTAAAAACAAACAATCAAAATCAATGCAATCAATATGCAATCAGTGATATGTGTATCAAACAGCTGAATAATGACTAAAAACATACTGTATCTAAACAATCATTGAAAGGTCCAAATCATCACTCAACATAACTATCTTCCACAAAAAGAATAATATAGTAGACTATTATAAATAAAATGCACCTACTACATTGCCAGCATATGCATTCTTGGGGGGTCAGGTTCACTATGCACACTACCATTAAATTTGTACCCAATTAGAAATATGTAGTTATAAATCGGATAAACCTTTCAAATAGCCTATATACCTGTCTGGAATTAGTTCCATCTCAGTTAGAAATGAAGTCAGATGAAAATAAAGAAATAAAATAAAGTGTCTATGCATATTGGCCCTTCTCTAAACTTGTTCAATGAGTTCCACATTGTTTTATATTACAGGGAGCGCAAAGCTGTCAGAGTACTAAAGCTCACTGTCCTCTTTATCATACCCATCACTGACTGGCATTCAGAGACTCAGGCCTGAAATGAATCAACATTTGTCTTTAACTTTAACTTTTACTATCACAGTTTGATAGTTATATAAGTTTTGACGATCATGGAAATGGCCAAAGTGCCTGGTTATTTGTGTTGCGTTTAGCTGTGAATCAAAGCAAAGAACAAATGCTGATTGAATCCAGGCCTCACACAGTGACACCTTACGCACTCTTTTCTTTCCAGCTGTCCATACTTTAGTTGTGTTTACTTCATCTCCTGCATGCATGTCATTCATTATATTTCAAAGAGAGTAAGCCAGTCACAGCAGGGTCTATGTTCAGGCTTCTGTATTTTCCACTGTACTGATTTTAAGGGTGAGGTCTTCATGACATGCACTCAACTAAACACACTTGAAAAGGAAAGAAGAGTAAACCTGTATTTTCATTTTATTTTCCCATTGTAACATTCAAACATTGATCACACTTAATAAAGGAGAGAAGTTGAAGAAACTAAGTTACTGAAAAGATACTGTATTATTGTACAATTTTATTGTGCAAACTTCTGTCTCCAAATGTAGTGATTCGCCCTCCAAAAATCACAGCTGGCCCTTGAGAGAACAGAGAAGAGAGAAGAGGTTGCATAGCCCGTGAAAGCAGATTAAGATGAAAACTATGGATCTGTTTTCTGCAATTATGTACTACATTCATAATGCATTATGTAGCTATATCAATCAGCTTATAATGGTCAATCTAACCATACCCCCCGCCCCCCCACACACACACACACACACACATCTACTCACCAAAGCAAGCAGCGCAATTCCAAAAATGGGTGAGAATACCTGGGGAAAATATTGCATTTCTTGGTCCCTGAATCACATGGTATTTCTTATTTTGCTTTGTTTTCTTTTCATTTGTTTTGTTTATTTAGGTCAAATGCTTGTGTTGAATATGATCATCAAAAAGGATAGTGTACAGGCAATTAATGGAACATACCTGAGTTATGATTATTCATGAGATGCTAAGGAGGAATTCAGTGTGCTAAATGTGAAAGAGAATCATATGTTTGTAATCTCCAGTTGTTTTCTGTTCTTTCTGTTCTTCAGTCTTTTTTACTGTCATGGGCCTCAGCATGGTTATTTTTTGAATCAAACATTTTTGATCAATGTAACTGCATTCGAGTTTGACTTTAACTTTAAGTGCATTTCAAGGACATTTAAGAAAAAAAAAGTTTACTTGGAAGTGTGGGATAAATGAACTGCTTCGTATTTACCAATAATCAACAAGTGCATGTTATGATTGCTTGTTAAGAAGATATGATATTTCCTTTCCCCTCATTGTCTTATTGTAATCTGGTGCTTTTATTAAATTGTTTAGCTGAAGTTAATCCTTATCCATGCAAAGACAAATTATTCATATTACCAAAGATCCATGAATGATTTCAGGCAACTTCTCCACTATAAAATATGTCAAGCCAGTTTTCATTCATATGGACAGATGTTGTAAAGCGATTAAAATCAGGCCAAGATGGAGAACCACGGGGTGTTTTGCGATGCAGGGTTTGGACAAAAATAAAATATTTTAAATCATTATTGCATTAGTGTGGGTGGATTTCTCCAGTTCTCCATTGTGCATGAAGAAGGCAACTCCTTTCCACTCCAGTAAAGACCTGGTAATTGGAGTTTAGTATTAAGATTGACAGAGGATGAAAGTTGGTTATTAATACTGAGTGAACCGTAGCAGATTGTTTATTAAAGCCCTGCCACTGTCTACTCCTTGACTTTGAGATTTCTTTGAAAGAGAGGTTGACTCGAGGTTCAAACAAATTCATTTGCTCACTGCCTCCCCTTTATTTCATACTCAAGTCAAATTCAAGCCCTTTATCACAGAACGAATCACAAATCCCAAACCTCGGCCTTGTATTGTCTATCCTCATTATTTTGCATTATCCATCCCTAGCATATTTGAGAATGTGTTCATTGCCGAAGTCCTTGCAATCCGCTCTCTTGCCCTCGTTGCAATTCTTTTATGGATTTGTTTTCCCTCAATAAAAAAATACAAATGATTGAAAAACTTTCAGAGAACATTAATGTCATTTAAAACTTGGATTTCAATGGAAAATATTTATAAATAATTTGTCACAAGATTTACTGGACATGTTTTGTAAACTATTTATCACTGTCATCCCATGTTTTGTATAGATTAGATTTACATTTAGCTATTTGGCAGACGATATTATTGTAGAGCGACTTACAAAAGTGTATACAAAAGAGGTTAGGCAACAAGCAGCAATGATTTGAAGACATTAGTTACACCACCGGAAGTATGGGTCATTACTTATGATATATTGTAAAGTGCCATAGTAAGTGCAGGGGGAGATTGAGAGAATTGTGTTTAGCTGCATTGGGGATTTCACCTCAGAGTTTGAGGGAATGGCTCATTTCTGTCTATGCCGGAATATGGACAGTGACTCGGATGTCCTGACTGTGGGGATCTCGTTCCACCACTGAGGGGCCAGAGTAGAGAAGAGCTGTGACTGGGATGAAGGACTCTTCTGGGAAGGGGTGACGAGGTGTGCGGAGGTTGCAGAATGGTGTTTGTTGTCTGGCAGGAGTGTAAGGTTTGATGATAGATTGAAGGTATGAGGGTGTAGTCCACTGCCCCACAGGCCAAAACCAGAGTTTTGTATTTTATCCGGGCCACACCTGGTAACCAGTGAAGAGAGACCAGGAGAGTTGCAATGTGAGTATTTGGGCTGGTTATGGATAAGACGAGCAGCAGCATTCTGGAGGAGCTGGAGAGGCTTGATGGCACATGCGGGGAGACCAAGATGAAGTAGTCAAGTCGGGACAGCACTAGGTAGCATATGTTGTTAGAATTGGACTGATTTTGCAGATATCGCACAAAAAGAATCGCTAGCTCTGTGTGACTGTTGCTACAGTCAAGCCGGAAAGTCTGCACACCCCTTTCACCCTCTCCACGTTTCATTGCATTACAGACTTATTCTACAATAGATTCATTTTGTGTCTCAAAATTCTACACAAAATAACCCATAATGACAAAGTGAAAACAGGTTTTTAGACATTTGTGCTAATTTATTAAAAATCCAAATGTAAAATATCATATGTACACAAGTGTGCACACCCTTTGATATGACACCCAAAAGTGAGCTGAGGTGCATTTTGTTTCCACTGATACTGCTTGAGATGTTTCTACAACTTGATTCTAGTCCACCTGTGGTAAATTCAATTGATTGGACATGATTTGGAAAGGCACACACCTAAGGTCCCACAGTTGACAGTGCATGTCAGAGTAAAAACCAAGCCATGAAGTCCTAGGAACTCTCCATAGACCTCTGAGATAGAATTGTGTTGAGGCATAGATCTGGGGAAGGGTATAAAAACATTGCTAAAGCATTGAAAGCACCCAGGAGAACAATGGGCTCCATCATTGTGAAATGGAAGAAGTTTGGAACCACCACAACTCTTCTTAGAGCTGGCCGTCTGGCCAAACTCAGTAACCGGGCAAGAAGGGCCATGGTCAGGGAGGTGACCAAGAACCCAATGGCCACTCTAAGAGAGCTTCAGAGTTCCTCTGCAGCGATGGGAGAACCTGGCAGAAGGACAACCATCTCTGCACCATTCCATCAATCAGGCCTTGGCTGTATGTTAGCAGTGAAGGACAGCTTGTTCTCAAGTACTACAGCCAGGTTCTTGGCAGTCTGGGATGTGGAAACCATTGTGTTATCAAGACTAGGTATACAATGGTATAGTATGGTATACCACCACTTCTAAAAAATCTAACATAGCTGGTATACTATGATATGCTTCAAGATGGATTAATACATTTCCCCCACAAAATTAGAGTGAACAAATTGCTTTAAAAAAAATCATAAAATGAATTATAATTATATTTCTTCCTGAAATGGTACAGAAGTATGCTAGAGAATCTTGGGCCTCTACAATTCGAGCTAGTGATAAATCATTTGGTAGGCTAATGAATAATGTTTGGGTACATTTAACTAGTGTGATAGAAAAAAAAAAAGAACACATTTCAATTAGCATGAAACATTAGCAAATGTATCAGTTCTGTTTAGATGAAGGACAGACTTATTAGGATCCCCTTTGAGCTGGTCAGCTACATTTATTATATTTTCACATTTAACACCTTACATACCTGCCCCCAAATTAGGGAATGTATCCTACTAGGTACATCAGAATATGCAAGAGTACCCAATTTCTTCAAGGCATAGATTATAGTAACAGGGACATAGGCTCTGCCTTTGAACAAAAACAGAATAGATGCATACTATAAAAATAGCCCAAACAACAGCAATTGGTCTAATTATAAACTATACCTGAGCAAATAAAAAATACTCATGGGATATATTTACACATGGGACCCTCTCTCTGAAGTAGATCAAACACATCAATTATGTTTTAACAATGTCTAGCACAGATTTACTGTTTCTTCTGCAATATATTGAATTTGAAATTGCACTGTATGTGGGTATTTATCATTAGAAAATATTGTGGACATAACCACAAATATAATGTAACGATAATCCAGCTATAAAAGTACACTTAATCCATGACATTGCTTCCTATTTCATTGCTATTGCTACATGCATCTGCTGGAGCAACAAGCATTTGCAAACAATTATAGGACGACAGTGTTTTCAATAAGTTTAGTATGTGTGCATCCAGTTGCCCCTGGTGACCGTTGTGGTCATATCCAACAAAAAAGGCCATCGGCTGCGTTACTGCCACAACATGCTGCGGAAATTAAATGCACCCATCTGTATTATTGCCAAGTTGCTGTATACTGAAGAAGCAACTTCTGAATCTGGTTGCACTAATGGACTCTCCAAAGTATCCAAACATTTTAAAATATGCACAGGTGCAGCCTGGACTGCAAATACACAGGAGCTGAACCAGTCTTTCATGACTGATGAAAGTTTTTCCATTCTGCTTTAAAGAGCTATCCAGACACAATTTAGTGATATACTACGACTGAGAAAAGGCAGTTTTTCTTAGGTGTCGTTGTTCTGTCTTTTTTTTTTTTTTTTGGTCTGCAGGGACTGACAAAGAATAGTTCCCCTCTTTCAAAAAAAGATACAACTTATAAGAAATACTAATGGAGAAACAGTAGTTGCAGATCTCTTATGAGACCACAATATATGTTTTGAGCGTTTGAGTGAATTATGCAGACATAAATAAATTATACTGTATGTGTTTGTGTGTGTGTGTGTGGTTGTACATCCAGATATAACAACTTGAAAGAGTGTGAAGCTCTAGGTAACCTGCATAATTAAAGGACTATATCTGATCCAACTTCAATGTGCATTGGTGTTATATTTTTAGTAACAATCTTAGGCAATAATTATTTTTCTTATTCAATATTAAGAGACTATTTGCTAAATTGAATGAAAAATGCTGTGTGCGTGTCACAGTGCAGAAACATTTGCACGCACTTTAATTAATCACAGATGAGTTCCGACATTGGCCGTCACAGTTGTGGTCTTAACAAACACATCTTAACTACCAACTACTTAATAATGGTTGAGCACTTCTGTAAATTGGTAAACAAAATGGTGCAGCAGTTTGATTAAAACTGGGACCTCGTCCCTCTCTAGCCTTTTTTTAAATCATACTGAAGAGACTCTTCTTACCGTGGAATACTGTAGACACTTGTCTGTTCCCTAAGAACAGAAATGAGAAAACATGAGACCTTGGAGAACAACAAAGCATCCTGGCGGAGTCAATAAAACGAAATGTGTGAACGATATCCTACAAAAGAAATGCGGAAATCAAACAGGTATGTAGTGACAACCTTGAAACATAAAATGAAGCTTTGGGATGATAGAATGTCTATTGTTAAGACTTTCTTATCAGTTGTTCCTCCTGGAAATTCTCAAGATAATGTACACTTCCATACTATGTGTAGATAAGAGTTTGACATTTAAAACGGCGAGAGAAAAAAAGAAATATTCATATACAGGATTGTAATCAGACTGACAGCCCCACATAGTTAACCTATATTATCTATACACCCAATGGCGGTTATGCGTGGACACCGGCCATCATACATCTATCTTTTTTAAACTGATAAGAACACTTACAGACCTCACATTGTGTTTACAATTCCTTGGAGATATTTTTTTCCAGTAGAGTTCTGCCATGATCTCTCCATTTAAAAAAAATAGCATGCAATAATATCAATTCTTGAATAAATCCCTATTTTTGTCTGTGGAGAAAAAAACGATCATTCTGTCTGCCGTTTAATTTAATGCTCCATTCATTGGTTGAAAAGATAGTTACATTAATCATATATTTTATTCATGTGCGTGTGTGTGTGTGTATATATACGTATATATATACAGTATATATTTTATGGGGGGGCAAACAGGAAATATATAATGAAACCTAATATATATATATTATAAGTCGTTTCTTGATCTATATGTCAATTGGCACAGGCATATATTTGGGCATCCTGTTGGGTCCTTATTGAGGCATACTTAATGAAATCTAAACTCAATTTTAATTGCATTTGAACTGCAAATTATAATGTTGTATTTTAAGAACTTAGACAATACACTATTTTTGTTATGTACCACCCACTTACGTATACCCACTTTTACATATTGCTGAGCTCACTGCGGAGCTACTTCCATGACTTTCCTAATGGTTTTACTAATGGTTTTGCTAATCGTTTGGCTATTCACTGAGCCAATGGTTTTGGTAATGGTTCTACATATGGTTCGACTAATGTTTATACGTATCGTTCTACAAATGGTTTTGCTAATCGTCTTGCTAATTGTTTTTCTCATGGTTTTACTAATCCACTAATAAAAATCACATCCAACTAGTGTGAAAAGTTGGTAGAAACTTTGCACAGAAAGACTGTTATTGCAGCAACATGCGCTTACACCAAATATCAATGCAATGGGTCTGAATACTTATGCAAGCAGCATATTTAAGTTTTGTTATTTTTATATAAAATATTTGCTGACATAACTGATTTCTTCTTTATAAAAATTAAGTTTGAGCAATTCTTTTTTTAAGAATTTGTTTCTGATTTTGTCCCATTTTTCTCCCAACTTAGTAGTCAATTACACCCTTACTTTTTCATGTCAATTCCCTCCTATTGTGAGTTTGTTACCATAGCCCTGAGACTGGCAGTGACAAATATGAAGCACCATCTCCTTCGAGCCGGCACTCGCCAAGCCGTCGACCATAACTCTGGTACTCCAGAGCCACTCCTATACACAGCAAACTCATGTCGGCCTCCTTCCCTCCTACCTGGGGCGGACAGCCAATTCCCACCCCCTAGTGGCACTTCCAGCCAGAGCGGACACTGGCGTGACTGGTGGAATTGAACCCCGGTCACAGTGGCCAGCATCGAACGTTAGACCGCTATACCACCCGGGAGGCATGTGAGTTTTGAATAAAAAATATTAAATATATATATATACTCTATATTCAGTAAGTTAGAAGCTAATTCCACTCTTGTAATCCTTTGATGTTTGGAAACAAGGCCTGTCATTTTAACAAATTCCTGTACAGGCTTGTCTCCTGCACTGGACATTTCCATCGGAAAGAGATCAGCAAATTAACTTCCGTGTCCATCTTAAGAGAATGTGGAACCCTCTTTCGAATAAGAAGTTGTCCTGGCAGAGAACAAAAGTTGGTCCTTATTCATGCAGCCATTATGTTTGGGCATATGATTCGTAGTTTCCTATTCCAGGCAGTCAAGGCAGCCATGCCCTTCTCCAAAGACTGAAGGAAGAAGAATGTGACATGCAAGAGAGCACGTGTGACCAGGTGAGCAGTAGCAACACCCACAGCTCTCCGCAGTTTGTCTTTGGAATGTCATAATATCCGGCTCACTGGAGGTGCTCTTTCCTCCTGGGGTGGTGCCAGGGGGCATCTGCCAGGAGGGTGAGAAGATCTATAAACCACAGTCTCCTCGCCCTCCTGGGGGAATACCAGGGTATCGGTCAGCTGCTCCTGCCTGCATGCCGTGACAATGCGTCAAAGCTGAGACGGCAGTGCCCCTTCATCTGTCTGCGAGCTCCCCGGAAAGGTCCACTGGAAGGGTTCCTTGACATTTCAGTACGCCAGGGACCCCAGAAATAATTTAAATAAATAGTGGCACAATAAAAAAAGAAAGGAAAGAAAGAAAGAAAGAAAGTGAAACCTAAGGCTATACCTCTAGTGGCATGACCTAAGAGGAGGAATGCTCCCTCTAGGATGGCATTGTTTTTAAAGGTCAAGTCAGTGGTATGTAATCCCTGGAGCTCATGAAAAACACTGGACAACATTCACATTGTCTGTGGTGGTATTCTCATTCTGCTGATTGGAGTATTTCCCTCATCACTGAGCCTATTGATCTTCCATCTCCAAGAAACCGTTAGCTGAAATGAGATACCAAACACTTATGACTGTACTGTACAAACGGAACTGCATTTCTCTCCTACACGTTTTCTCTCATAAATAAAATGAGAACACAGCAAAATTATGTACAATGGGGATATCTGTTTTCCTGTTTTCATTCAAGATCACTGATTTTTTTTCATCCTTTCTTATCTATGCCATTTGCCCGTGGGATGATTAGTATTAAAAGGATGGAGCAATATGAATCTGAGAGTGGTTTTTCTTCTCTTTGAAGTTGAGGATTCACTCCAACCAAAAGTGGGTTTGTATATGGCACGATTTGTAAATGGCACCCAAGCTACACACACTTTAACGAGGTACTTGTCTAGACCTGTGACCGTTTTGTTCCTCGCTTTTTATTTCACAACACACACACACACACAGAGCCATTTTTTTTTAAGATGTGGAAAACACATCCAAAGGCTGTGTTTATGAGAACAAACTACTTGTAGAGATATTTGATCCATTACATATTGGTTGTGTCTACGCTAGAACAATGAAAATAATAAATCTTATATTAGCCCCGAGTCTTCCGCTTCAGTCTCTCAGACAGGTTCATAACATTCTCGACAGGGGAGCCCGGAACTCCTGCGGCTTCATCACATTCTCTTCAGCCTCGATTTCTCCTCATCAGAGTGATCACTGACTCAAACACCCAATGTGTGCCCTCGCCAAACACCTCAAGGGTGAGCATGGGCTCCTCACTTGACTTGTTACATTTTTCATGTGTTATATTCATGGGACCAATAAAGCTTTGGGATCCAATAAACAATTTCAATAAAAAAAACACAATTTAATTTTGTGCAATAAAACATGCCGCAGTATAGTCGTGCTTTGCTGCATATGCAATTGCAGCAAAGACCATGTGCTTGTGCCATTTTACAGTATGTGGCCCAAAAACCCTTTTAAATATCTTGTGTTTACAAAGTAGGTACCATGTAACTAAATATGTTTACAGTACAGCATTCCTATTTGAATATATTTAAAAGGTTTTTACTTAGGGTTTCAACAAAGACAAGTAACAAGTTGCCAGTATTATTTTAGGGAAAAATCAAAGGACTCTTAGATAATAGATATAGATAATGATAAAGCTATGGAGCTATGCAAGTGCATGGAAGGCATTTTACTTTTTTAATTATTTTTTGTGACTGTATAATGGCCAATTAGATCCATATGTCCATCATTTTCCCTTTATGAAAAAAATCCACCTTTGTTCCCAGTGAACTGCTCATTTTGAAAGGATGACAGTGCTTCTCCTAGGAGATTCTGTGAGGTCCTGACTGAAGCGGGCGTGCTTTCTGTGTTAACTTCTTTGTTTTGTAGCTAGATATGAATCATTCCTGGTCAATGTTTATTTTCCTCTCCTATGTCTCTCCCAAACACAATTATGATTGGTCTGAATAAGCAAGATAAGACAAGCAACAATAAAATGTTTAACATCCAAATTTCATCAATGGCGTTTCAATGGTGTAGCCTTAAAATGGAATTGATTAGATGGCTAACCATATAACAGTTGTGTGATGTAGCCTATAAATACAAAATATACATAATAAAATATACATTCCCATTACAATAGGTGCATGCATGTAAGATAGGCTCTTGCAGTTGTGTTAGTGCTAACAGGTGGTCTTGGGGACATAAAGAAAAGTTGTTTGCTTTGGTTGAAATAGGTAAAACTATCACTTTGCTGGGTGGTTTACATAAACACACCACCCTTCTCATGCTAGTGCTAACATGTTAATTTGATATACTGTATATGCCAACTGCCAAATATACGATTTTTACACCTGTGAAATACAAATGAAAAATACTACTAAGGAAAGTGGGAGGGTTGTCACAGATTTCCCCTTAACAATTTTGGTGGTCATTAGTCACGTGGTACAGATACACATGGTACAAATGTATGTATTGGATCTATTAAAATGACTCATTTAAGAATGAACAATATAAGTTTAAATCATGCCATTATATCATGCAATTTTTAAAATCACAATGTAGTAATGGCAGATTATTTCCAGACATACAGGGATTTCCCTTGTGTGTGTTTTGGCAATTTATGCCATTTCCTCTGAATATTGTGTAGTTATGTAATTGAAGAGAAATGGCTGGTATTCCATCCTTCAGGCTGTAATAGATGGACATGGATGGGAGGTTCTTGTAGTCAACAGCCTGGATCACTGCACGACACAGTGCTATGATTGTCTGAATTGTGGGATTCAGCTGCTGGAGGGTGCCTTTTCCCTGATGAGACAGCCAGCATCAGAGACATGGATGTCAGACTGCACATTATGGGATACTCTGCATATCCCCTGCACCCTGGAGGCTTAAACCCTAACCAGACACAGGATAACAGGAAAGTGGGCTCCCAAGTGGCTCTGACAGAAGAGGTGCTTGCCATGTGTGCAGACTGGGCTATTCACTACAGCCGACAAATCAAAGATTTGAATCCTGTTTATATCACTGTCTATGAATTTGAGTCTACAGCAGAGGGACACATTTAAGCTCATCCCAGCAGGAGTAGGGTGGGTTTAAATCTGGTTACCGCTAAATTAGTAGCACATTGCGCCCACAGGCTACCAATTCTCATCAGTGAGAGATACACCTCTCTTCAAATTTGAGCTCTCTTGAACAATGTGGCCTGTAGGGTATAAAATACTCACTGGCTTGTGGGTGAGTGCGTCAAAGGAGTACACACGCTTCTGCTGCAGTACCTCTTCCACAGCATGTGTGGGTGGCACAGCAGTGTAGTGGTGTTGGCTATTGCATGATTATATCCTTCAGAATCAACTACCTCAGAGATGGGACAAGGGTTTCCTCCATTAGTGGGACACCAGTTAACTACACATTGATAATTATTTTGGAAATTCCTCATGAGTATTTGGGTGAAGAGATTAATTTCCCTGGTTGCGAAATCCTAGACAAAAATGTACTTGCACCAAAATGGCTTCAGTAAATATCCAGCTGTATAAATGGATTGTATTTAAAGAAATGTGAACTGTAAGTCGCTCTGGATAAGGGCATCTGCTAAATGCCTGTAATGCAGGTGTGGTGTAGTGCACATTTGTCTACAATGGAATATATTATATTGTTGCTGTACGGATCTCTTTCTCTATCTGTGATTATTCTTGCCATTTTAAATGCACTAATTGTAAATGGCTCTGGACAAGAGTCTGCTACATGTCTAAAATGTAAAATATACAGGCTTCTTACTGTGGACACTGGTCACTTTTATCCCAAAATGAGGAAATGTGTCAGCAGCCAGTTACTGAACAAGAAGTGAAGTCTTCAATATTGGAGATGACACCGGATGTGCCTTGCCATTTTACTTTGCTGCAGGGAACTGATGCAATTTCAAAAATAGAAGTGATTTATTTATGTTTTGTACTGTGCAAAATTATTGGGTGACTGTGAAAATGTTTCTTTCTTGTGCAACATATATTGATTGAAAGTATTGAGTTGTCAAAGCATCGCCTGGCACTCCCAAATCAAATTGCTGTTTTTGTTGCTGCTTTGTGCTTTGACACATTTCATGTCTCACATTTCCAGGGCACATTAAATCTTTTGCCCCTTTGTCTGCAAGAGGACAAAACATCACCTGACACCTAAATGTAATTATTGCTATGGTTACAGTGTAACAGATAGCACTCCTGATAGCACTGATGCATTTTGTACCAACCAGAGCTGTGTGTTTAAATAATACCCCATGTGCACCAAGTAATAAAATAAAACATCATTTGGCACACATACCAGACTATTGTATATTCACCTGGACCATATGTCTTGGGTATGTAAACTGTTGTGCCCAGATGGACCATTCCAATGGATATTATAAAGAATCAAGTGTGACAACAAGTGTGAAGTTTGAAAGTTTGAAAACATTAGGTATTTTCATATATAACATTAAGTATTTTTAAGTATATATGTGCCCAGGATGCCATTGTGTCATAATGAAAAAACCCATGTGTAAAACCTACAAGCATTGCAGGTTGCTGGAAAAGTATAGGTACAACAGTACAGGGAAGAATATTTAAAGCAGGTGCTTCCACACAGGTGTGGTTCCTGAGTTAATTAGGTACTTAACATTCCATCATGCTTAGGGTCATGTACAAATGCTTGGAAGGCCTAGTTGCCCATTATTTTGGCTCCCAAGGTTAGAAGACTTTGAGAGAAGGGTGATTGTTGCAATGCATCCAACAACATGGAAGCCTGTCCTGATGAGGAGAGTGGAAGGAGAACAAACCAACCTTCAAGAGCCATTCCTGGGGCCCAAAACTGAAAGAGAAAGGCCAAGCCTGAAAAGGGAGATGGTGCAGTTTAGGCATACATAAGTATGCAGAAAAAGCTTCTCAATGATTTTACTGAGGCAGAGCGGAAACGTCAGTATCAGGAGAAAAAGCCATTTGGCAATTAGCTGTGTAGAAAACTACAAGCGTAGGCTATGCAAGAGTAACAGCAAGCTAATACTTTCATGTTTGCACAGTTAGTGGGGATCTTTTCCAATGCATTGCACTAACCCCCAAGATCCAGAAACACCCCAGCGGTGTCCTCCAGCTACATCGCAGCTACCCCCGCAATGAGCCATTTGACATTTGTATTGCATGATGTCAATTAAAACAGTTTCCAGGAACTGTAGATTTGTTGCACATTAATCAATGTATGCTTTTTTCTTATTTTTCTTCACTTCAGCAGAACCGATGTTTAATTTGTGGCTTGCATTTTGTCTTTTTTTTCTTATTTTTCTTCACTTCAGCAGAACCGTTTTAATTTGGTTAAAGAAAGACAGTTGGAGCATAAAACATCAGGGCTTGCCTGCCATAAGTACTCCAATGTTTCATTGTAGGTTCTTTGTTAGCCAACCAAGGTTTAAAGAAACCTTTTTTTCAAATGGTTTTCATTGTTTATGTGATGATATTATATTATTACATATATTATTATGTTGGCCTGAGAAATGGCTGAGTAATGGCCACATTTATGTAAGTCAAAAATGTTGAGTAAACGTATGTGTGGAGGACGTCGGTCTCGGCCACGTGGGAGTGGCATGGTTGTCTGTGTCTTTACATGTTGTGGAGGCCTTTGGAGCAGTGAGACTTTCCGGGGGCAGGTTTGGCACTCTCACAGGGTGTGAGAGTGAACTGTCGCCCGGAAGTGAGCTCCAAAGGCCATAATTGGTTTAATTATTATTTTATTATTTAATTGGTGTCAATCAGTCAATTTATATGGAAGTCAATTGGCTGGTTGGGTGTCTGTGTGAGAATGTGAGTTGAGTGATTGTGATTGGGTGATTGCCTCACGAGTCCCAGGCAGAAACTAAGCCTATTTAAGAGCAGGTGGGGCGAGTGGGGAGGTAGTTAGTTAGTCTTGTCTTCATGTGTGTGCATGCGCTGAATGTTGAATGTTGAATGTTGAATGTTGAATGTTGAATGTTGAATGTTGAATGTTGAATGTTGAATGTTGAATGTTGAATGTTGGATTGTTGGATTGTTTGTGGAGTTTTGTGTGCGTTTGTTGAAAGTGACTGAGTAGAGTGCTTCCTGTGTGAGTGGATAAGAGGGAGAGGGGGTGTACTAAGAGTGTCCGCCTCTCTCCCTCAGTGTGATTGTGGAGGAGCGAGAGGGTGCCCTGGAAGAGGGTCCGCCTCTTGCCCTCGGTTTTAGTGAAAGAGTGGAGCTCTTGGGGCTGGTCAGACAGTGGAGAGTGTTTCTGGGCAACAGCCCAAGAACTCACTGAAAGAGTGGAGTGTCTTGGAGTGGAGTGTCTTGGGGCTGGTTCAGTTCAATTATTAAATGATATGAATTAGACTAAGGCATTCATAGTGAATGTATGAACTACTACAAAGGTGACCTCCACCTTCTATAATACTTCAGTTCAATTATTAAATGAATACAATTTTAGCTACTACAAAGTGACCCACCTAACTGTTAGGTTATGAACTACAGCCTTGATAAGCACACAATGCATCTTATGTTGTGGCCATCCTGATGATGGTCTCCATGATCACCTTCATCTCCATTACGCCTATGTCTCTCAACACCAGCATATTCTTCATTATGTGCCTCACAGAAATTGTGAAGATTACAACATAAGGAAACGATAGCGCTGATCAAGTAAATTGTCACACCTTTTAAGGAGACACATCCACCTCCCTTTCAGATGCCCAAAGGCCCTCTCGACTGTGCCTTGCTGGTGTTACCCCTCTTCCTTCTGGGAACAACATCATAAGCCAAGGAAGCAATGGATGTGCAGCATCTCTGAGAATGCGAAGAGGCATATCCACTCCCTCAAACCTCTCAGCCCATCTTGGGGAAAGGGTACCGCCTTGCCCTCACTTGTAAAGAGATGAGTTCCCAAAGATTCGAGCATCATGGACTTGACACGCCGAGACTAACAATGATATCCCAGAATTTCATTTTGTGGTCCACTACATCTTGAAATAGGATGGAGTAGAACACTTTCCTGTTCTAGTAGTCAACGTGGTTGTCAGGTGGAGCAAGGATACCAAAATGTGTCCCATCAATAGAATGAGCACACTGTGGGAATTATTTATCCTGGTATCCATTTTGATGTACCAGAGTACTTCATTTCTGGTCTTCACAATTTCTTTGGTCATTTGGCAGGCAGTAGACTTTGCATTGCATTGCATTTGCAATGGATCTAAACTTCAGGATGTTTATTCTGTGTAATTTAGGTCTAGCTTAGCTGTTTTATGCATTTTACAAATAAGGAAAGATTTTTATTTATTTTTATTTATGACCCTGTCAGTTGATCTCTTTTTTTCTAAATTAATTGCCAGCATTATAGACTATTTCATTATTTGTTCTTATTATAGAAGTGATACAATCATCAAACTATTAGAATATGAACTCAGAAGTATATGAGTAAATAAGTGGATTCACCTGACTGATTGGCCATCTGCATGTTGACCATAAGCCTTTTGAATAAAGGCATGCAGCAGAGCTTGCCTCCGCTGAAACCTGTAATTTGCAGTACGGCAATGGCAAATTTTTCATGGCATGCAGTCGTGAGACCTTCTCATGTTGTACTGTACAAAGCAAAACAACGAAAGCAATGATCACAACACGCAAGTGATATTCCATGTTTCTATTCAAGGATTACTTTCGTGTTTTGGATTTCCCCCCCCTATTTCTGTCAAATAAAAATGAAGATGTCCATGAACACATGATTTACGTACTTGCATGTTTTCAATCTCCCGTTGTTACGGTCTGCACTGTCCACATGAGCTTGACACTTTTTAGTTTGCTTGAAATTTGGCAATGTGAAACCAAGCTTAACCAAATATAAAAACACAAACATGCACATAACTGAACTCTGATTTAAACTTTAGAAATCGGACAAGTTGTGATAAGGCCCTATGACACCTGATAGAAATGACTGCTCTCCTTTTCTCCAAGTTCATATGTACTGTTGGCTCTTTTGAGCAGCCTGTACTCTCCACTCTCAGAAAAGCAGGGAAATTGGTCCCTGTCTTTTTTTTTATTAAACTTGACATTCTACAGTTTTAAATCTCATCACCTATGTCCAATCATCTCACCGACTAATGAGCAAATGCGATGCTTGTGTAAAAGTAAAAGTCACCCAAGTGTATTACAAAGTGACCTGATTATATTACAGTCAGTTGTGAATGATTAATGAATCAGGTTGATGCCAAAAATATTGAACTACTCTCTAAAATGTGCATACTTCCTGTATCTTGTATCCTGTTTTTATTTTTTTTTAAATACTGCCTCCTCCGTGTTCTTGAACTTGCCTACGCCCCCCGGCAAGGTCCGTGCGTGTCGCCCAACCCTTGGTCAAGGAGGAATCCACAACCTTGACATTTACCTGGGATTCTCAATTATGTCAGACAACTCAATCATTTTCCAGTGCAAATATGTGTGTAATTAAAAACAATAAGGGATAGCTTTAGCTACAGTTCTATGATTTATCATGACTGAAATAACTTAATATTGTGCTGCATGTTCTGGAAAAAGTATACTGCAATTCAAGCACGGGTTAAGAACACGGAGGCCCATGGGCCGACACACA